>JBAIAA010000641.1:0-247500 GCA_037893245.1 Crossaster papposus | reverse complement strand
GGGAGTTGAACAGGCAGGCATGCACGAAACGCAAATGAATAGGGGATTTCGTAAAAACGACTAAGTCCAAAGGAGGTCCCCAGGAGGTGGATACGCGGATACGCGGATACTCGGTGGGCCCGGGTGGGCCAATCACGCACGCAACGCTACTGGATAGGCGATTTCGTAAAAACGACTAAGTCCAAAGGAGGTCCCCCCAAGGCGGATACGCGGATACGCGGATACTCGGTGGACCGGGGGGGGGGGGGGGGGGGTGGAACAGGCAGGCACGCACGCAACGCAAATTAATAGGAGATTTCGTACAAACGACCAACTCCAAAGGAGGTCCACCCGAGGCGGATACGCGGATACGCGGATACTCGGTGGACCGGGGGGTGGGGGGGGGGGGGGGGGGGGGGGGGGGGAGTGGAACAGGCAGGCACGCACGCAACGCAAATGAATAGGGGATTTCGTAAAAACGACTAAGTCCAAAGGAGGTCCCCAGGAGGCGGATACGCGGATACGCGGATACTCGGTGGGCCCGGGTGGGCCAATCACGCACGCAGCGCAAATGAATAGTGGATTGCTATAAAACGTCCAAAGGAGTACCCCCTACACGGCATATCCGCGCGCATAGGATGTGTGCTAATAAAGTAAAGAGCGCTCGCTGCAGCGCCCTCAATAGTTTTTTTAAATCCAATCAAAGATGGCGGCGCCCAGGGTCGCCTAATTACAATGTAAAAATTGATAAAAAACGTAACAAGGACTTTAAAAAACAGTTTAAATTATAAAAGCTTAACAATGAACAGACTTTTCACTCGTGCATATGCATAATATTTACACAGAACAGATTTTGAGGACTTTTGGATGCATTATTGCATCGGTCGTAACGTTCGTTAAATAATTATCGGCTCTTGAAAATGACTCGTAAAAACAAAACAAAGTTCAATCCTTCGGTATAAATTCATACCAGTAAAGTTAATGACATTTACTATACGTTTATAATATATAAAAATGTGGGACATTTTGTTAAATAGTTTGTTTAGCCTTGTTAAATGTGCCCCGGAACCCCGCAAATCCAAATTCGCGCGGACGTTCACACGTCGTCCCGTGTTGGCTCCCATCGACGCATTAAGTTAGCGCGCTCGTTGGCGGATACCAGCGATACAATCGGAAACGGCGGGCAATACAAAACAACGCAATGTGAGACAACTCGACTGTGTACAGCGTGTAGTGTGCGGTATTGCGTGTCGCGCGGTCGAGTTGTCTCACCGGTTGCTCCCAAAAACCACACTAGGCGAAATTTTTTGTTCTCTCTCAAGAGGGTTATTCTTAAGTTTTAGTAAGCGTTATATAAAGTACATGGATGATTCAAAGTTTTATCAGTGTCATGAGTTTTAAATTCCACCAAGACGCACTCGGAAAGATCTGCAGAGTTTGTGCGAACAGAATTAAAATTACTCTTCGTGGAAGCAGGAGTAAAATATCATTAGTGCGTGAGTACAGAAAGGAGTTGTTTAGCATCTATGAAATAAATACCTGGGAGGACAGTGTGGATCAGCATCCATCAAATTTGTGCGAAAAGTGCTGCAGAAAATTAAGGCACTGTATAAGTGATACGAGGTGTTACACTCTGAGCACTTTGAGTAGAACGCAGCCTATTCAAAGAACTTGGCCAAAGCATACAAGAACTGGCCACTGTTTCGTCTGTGATTTGTACAATGAACAAATTTCAGCAGGATCACATGTACAGTGCAAACCTAAGCGTGGCAGACCAAAAGCTTCACAAAGTCGCAGCCCCTCTCCTCCTCTCCCCTTTTCACTGATTGAAGGAAACATCTTCCAGCATGTAACTGTGAAAACGGACACTTTTGAAATTGAATACCCCGTCGAATTTGACATCATTGGTCATGATTGGGAGCAGTCACTCTTCACATGTGGAATTTGCCTTTGCATCATTGGACAACCTTGTGTACAAACACCATGCCAACACAATTACTGTGCAAGATGTTTGACACTGTGTTACAGGTATGCAACAAATGAAGTAATAAACTGCCCCATATGCAATCAAAAAATCAGATTTCAAGATGTAACTGAAAGTCCCAGGGTTCTCAGGTTTCAGCTGGAAAACCTGAATGTAATCTGTACCAGGTGTAACGATATTGGCAAAGTTCAACGATTACTGCATCACGACTGTCAAGTTAAGTTCGCTAAACACTCATCCGTTGCCTCTTCATCACAATGGCCAGTAAGCCCAATGAAAGAGCAGCCTGAAATTCTAAACCCAACCAATGCGGCCCGTTTACTCAAACGTCTGGCTCAAACGCACGAATCTGGCAAACCGATTCCCACTGAAATCGAAGAGGCCACTGACAAGTGGGTGTGGCTCAAGCTTCAAAATGCCCAGCCAGGAATGGCCACACCCATACGAACTGGAGGTCGAGTAAGTACACACATGGGCATTACCTTACACATAAATTAACATGATTTCAAGATACTGTATAAGGTAACACATTATCGCATACCATTTTATTTCGTAAATATTAAATTTCATTAATATTTTATTTTATGAATATTATTTAATTTCACTTTTTTTCCTTCTGTTTACTTTAGACTTTAGTCGAGTTCATTCCATTTTAAAATTTTAAAACACATGACATTTAGAGTGATCGAGGAAGGATCAGGTCTGTGTCGTTTAAAAAAACCAATTGTTTTTTTTAATGCATCATTTTTCTCCCAGCCTGCTCATATTCAAAAGGTGACTAAGCCATCAAAGTCAAGTAAAAATATCTCCACCTCATACAAGAGACAACGAACTGTTGCAATAGCAGCTTTCCGGCAAAATATCAGCAAAGGAGCTCCCGAAATCCAGCAGGACGATGAAAACCAGTGTCTGCCATCCAGTTCGTCACAGACCAACCACCACACAACTTCAACTGCTGATGGTGCTTTAGCCATGATGCAAGACTGCCACCTGGGTTGGAACCAAATGAGGAAATTCAGACGGTAATTAGACATGTTACATACAATATACAGGCGTAGTACATAAACTGCAAACTTATAACACAAATACATTTAAGTTTAAAAATAGTAACTAAACTTGCTACTACATTGTACATGCATTCAAAACATTTGTTTGTTATTTGTATAACAGATACATGAAGAGTACCAGCCAGACCCCAATATGTTCTGAACGGAAAATGAGAAAAGAACAAGATGAGCTACTGAAGGATAATCTTGTTGGGGAGACGGTTCAGCTGTTTTTTAGCAGTACCGCAGCAGCAGCGATCAATGGTCTAGAAATAAGAGATGTACCTTTTGTTCATGTGAAGGATCTAGCCACTATGATTACAAACTTCCTTGATCGACTTGACAGGTATATTCTAGTTTAAAACTGGCATGGTTTATTTTGATTTTGATTCTTTTACTAAATATAAGTTGACCCATTTCATTTTAGTTTTTACTAGTAACAGTAACATTTTAACAATTTTAAATGCAATGGCCAATGTGTATTCTTGAAAGTTTAACATGTTATTTTTAATGTTATTGATCTTTCGTGCTGAATACAGAATAGGCCTAACGTTTACAGACCACGAAATGAATTTTATAGATGAACCATGTCCATGCAACAACGTATTTTAGGCCCAGTAATACCCAGCAGTACGAACGCCATGCGTTTGGACCTTTAAATTATAACCGTTGTGTGCACGTACCGCGCGCGGTGCAATCTCGCCCCAAACACATGTACATGTTACGTACATACACGGTGTGCGTGTTTATGATTTGGGGGCAAACGTACACGCGAGCAACGGAATTTCTTGCTCATTTTCACCCCAACTTGTCCTCTACCAAATCAAAATGTCCTGCACTTACCACTGGTGTTATTGTAGAAAGCAACATCTGAAGTGTCCTCACTGAGAATTTGAAGGACTTTGTAATACATTTTCATTTATAAAAATAACCGTCTCTCCGACAGCCGTTAATTTTATCGCGCCTCTAAAAGCCATGTGATCACGCAATTGAATCAGCACAAAGGGGAGTTCACGGAGTGCACCAGTCTAGAAAATTCTTTGTGGGGTCAGATAAATTATTATTTATGATGGTGACCCCAATGAATATGTATGACATGCCTGTAAGATCCTGCAATAGGTGTTTTTATGAATGGCTGTGTATTTGGTCAAAGGTTATCGCGTAAACAACGCGCGTGCATAAACACAATGACGTCATATACGCCGCGGGAAAGTTTTGACGACAGAGGGCGCACTTTATTAACGTGTGAAACAGCCGTGCCTAAGCGGATGCCCGGATACTCATTGGGGAGGTATTATTTAGGTGCATAATTAACCAATTAAAATGGATGCAGTCCCTAGTTAATTGTATACAGTCCCTAGTTTTTCGCATACACGACTTTTATAACTTTTTCTATACAACCCTATCTAGATGATATTGATTAGGTTCATAATTAAACAATAAAAATGTATACAGTCCCTAGTTTTTCGTATACACGACTTTTATACCTAGTTTCTATAAGACCCTATCTACATGATATTATTTAGGTGCATAAAAATGAATACAGTCCCTAGTTAATTGTAAACAGTCCCTAGTTGTTCGTATACACGACTTTTAAACCTTTTTTATATAAGACCCTATCTAGATGATATTATTTAGGTGCATAATAAACCAATAAAAATGGATACAGTCCCTAGTTAATTGTATACAGTCCCTAGTTTTCCGCATACACGGCGTGTAAACTTTTTATATAAAACCCTATCTAGATGATATTATTTAGGTGCATAATTAATCAATGAAAATGTTAAAATAAATGTCTACAGTTCCTACGTTGTTGTATACACGACTTTTATACCCTTTTTCTATAAAACCCTATCTAGATGATATTTTTTAGGTGCATAATTAACCAATTAAAATGGATGCAGTCCCTAATTAATTGTATACAGTCCCTAGTTTTTTGTATACACGACTTTTATACCTTTTTCGATAAAACCCTATCTAGATGATATTATTTAGGTTCTTAATTAACCAATACAAATTTATACAGTCCCTAGTTTTTCGTATACGCGACTTTTATCCCTATTTTCTATAAGACCCTATCTAGATGATATTATTTAGGTGCATAATTAACCAATACAAATTGATACAGTCCCTAGTTAATTGTATACAGTCCCTAGTTTTTCGTATACACGGCGTGTATACCTTTTTCTATAAAACCCCATCTAGATGATATTATTTAGGTGCCTAATTAACCAATACAAATGGATACAGTCCCTAGTTAATTGTACACAGTCCCTATTTTTTTCGTATACACGAGTTTTAAACCTTTTTTTATATAAGACCCTATCGTAGATGATATTATTTAGGTGCATAATAAACCATTCATAAATACCTGGGACAGTTTAGGCATTCCTATTGGTTGAGAGCCCGTCACGTGGCCGGTATTAAACGGACGATAAAGACATTTTTTTCCACTAACGTAATAATTAGGAATAGATCTTTCATTCCTGAAAGTTAAATAAAAATCCCTCGTACATCCTCTGGATATTTGACCTTTTTTTTTGAATTTGTTTTTGGTCCTGTTTTTGAAAATGGTTTCTGCCAATTCTCAATCGCGAAAGTTTACGCCTGCCTGTACTGTACGAATCTGGCTTTGCGGACGTTATATGAATCACTGAATTCGGGGAGCGCGCGAGCGCGGAGCAAATTTGTACGTGTTTCAATGGTGTGCTTCGAGTTAGCGATCTATACGTGTTTACTGTATGAGATGTTCGACTCGTGAGCGTGGAAGAATGAATGAGATACATTTCAACGTTGGTGGCGCACTTTTTTGGGACCCCTTCCGCCCCCCCCCCCCCCCCCCTCCCCCCTGATCTAACTTAACTTCGAACTCTGCACATTGGGAACGAGGCAACCGCAACCTCCCCCGTGTACCGAGTGGACCGCGCGCTATTACCGACTTGGCACCAAGTCTAATGTACATAGAGCGCGCGCATGGTTTGCCGGGTGTTTATTGAGAGCAATAAACCGTGACCGCGTATCCGCGTATCCGGATACGGAGTGCATAGAAGTGTGGCGGGGTATTCTGCAATTGTGCCGAGGCAGATATGAGTAAAGTGATTCAGTGTGTCCATCGGAGCTTAGAACTTACAGTAAAAATGGCAGCATGAACATTTTGTGAAACTGAATGGACCTGTGTAAGGACCCCTGTGACTCGCGCTTGTCCGGAATCTGGGCAAGTCGTGTTTTAACCTGAAAATTGTCATTTGTCAAAGTACCCTACCACCATGTCCACGCATCTAACAACCATGGATACCCATGATGAAGCAGTCAAAACTCCGGACCAAACTGACTCATCAAGCACGGGTTCACATTTTCGTAAGGGCAATGCCCCAGCTCACGCCAAATGACACTGGGGCTGGAACAATTCCTGCCATTGTCAAGGATGACTCGATGGGACTGACTAATGACACGGAGGAAATCCAGCCAGAAGATAGTGTCTCCGTGGCACTATTTCATGAGAAACAAGCCGGAAGTGTCTCTGGACGATCTGATACAACCTCTAGTATGAAAACCACAGTGTCCTCGCTACGCCGCAGAAACCAGGCAAGGGAAGTGGAGCTCGCAGCCAAATCTGCTGCCCTGAAAGCCACCAACAAGCTGGAAGAACGCAGGCGGGCCCTCCAGAGACAATTTCAACTCGAAGAAGCTGAAGAAGAAACAATGCGCTTAAGACGGATACAAGAAGAACAAGACAAAATAAAAAGTGAGCAGCAAGAGAAAGAGATAATCGCAGAGTTACAAGCAGCAAAGGCTGTAACTACGATGCTGTGTGAAGAAGAGTTATCCAATGTGTGCTCACAAACTTCACGCAATATTGCGGACACGGTAACCCAGGCTGTTGCCGCTAAAATCTCCAGACCAAAACCTGCAACTGCTGAGACCCCGAAGAAAAGTACATGTAGATTGAATCCTGACGCATCCACATTCTCCGTCAAACCAGTCATCGAGTCTAGCAGTCCAATGATGCCACCAGTTGCAACACAGGATAAGAATCCATGTATCAACATGCAACAAACAGAACCTGGGTTGAAAACAGAGACCGAAAATATGACAATGGCCTCAATCCTCTCCAAGATTGTGGACAGCCAAAGGGAGGCGGCCCTCCCATCTTCTGAAATGAATCCATTCAACGGTCTAGATATTTTGTCTTACATGACCTTCATGAAGAACTTTGGATATGTCGTCGAAAACAAGACAAGTGACCCAGCAAGAAGACTGGAGCTTCTACTGAAATATACAAAAGGTGAAGCTCATGAGCTAATAAAGGTATGCCCCATGATAGAACCACCATCGAAGGCATATGAGCAAGCTAAATGGCTACTGAAGCGGGATTACGGTCAGCCACCGATCCTAGCGGCAGCATACAAAAGCAAAGCCGAGAACTGGGAAAGCGTTGCACCAGGAGACAAGACTGGTCTGAGAAAATTCTCAATCTTCCTCATCAATTGCTGCAACGGCAAACTAGGCAACCCTGACATGGCGAGCATGGACGGATTTGAATTCCTGAGAGTGTTGGCAGGAAAACTGCCCACTGCTATCCAGCAACAATGGATCAGGCAGGTGGGAAAACTGAGAGAAGTTGACCAACGTTCCCCCACATTGGAGGATTTCGAGAAGTTCGTTGGCCAAATTTCCAGGAATGAAAATGATCCCCGCATCGCTGGCCTAGGATACCAGAAAAGAAATGAAGAGGGCAAGAAACAAGTGAAAGTGGCCAAATTCGAAACCAGAAGCCCGACCCCAAAGAAGGCCTTTGCAGTGACAGCAAAGGAAAAGAAAGAAAAACCCAAAACTGCAGCTAAAGAAAACAGAGCAGCTCAGGCACCATGTTTATACTGCGGCGAAGGGACAAGCCATTGTGTGCTGGACTGCAGAAAATTCAACGCCCTGGATTCAAAGGTAAAATCTGAATTTTGCCATAAGAAAGGTATGTGCTTCGCATGCTTGAATCCGGGGCACATGAAGAAATCTTGCCCAAATCCAGACTGGGTGAAATGCAGTCAATGCTCGAGACGCCATGTGACGGCCATGCACAACCCGGACTTTCAACCAGATTCATCCAAAACCCTACAAAAGCAGTCCGATCAAGCTGTACAAATTACAACAGGGTGTGTGGGTGTGAGATCCAAGTTATGCGGCGTCACCAATGCCGATAAGATAAACCCACTGATGGCCATAATTCCAGTGACAATCAAAGCCAGATCCAGCAATGAATGCCTCACAACATATGCATTCATTGACAACGGATGTGGAGCTGTTTTCTGTACCAAAGAGCTCAATCAACTGCTGAAGACTAAGTCAAGAAAGACCAAGTTAGTGATCAAAACGTTGAACTCAGAAGAAATGATCAACACAGATATCATTCTTGACGAGCTGCAGCTTGGCAACGTTGATGGTGACACCTTCATCGATCTCCCAGCAGTTTACATGAAGGACAGTATGCCAGTCACATTGAGAGATGCCCCATCCCAGGGAGACACGAATAAGTGGAATCATCTAAAGCACATCAAGCTTCCTGATGCAAGAAACATCGACATCCCCAAAGTCACACTGATGATTGGGGTCAATGTACCGGCTGCATCAACACCACTGGAGATGTTAGCTGGCAGCCTGGGTGACCCGTACGCCATCAGAACCCCCCTGGGCTGGCTACTTTATGGGTTACCCGGGAAACTAAAGGATGAGACAGAAATCAGCGTCAACTTTTGCAGAGTTGACAATGGATCAATCTATGATGGCAGGGATTATCTTGACGAGCAGTTGAAACGATACATCAATATGGAATTCAACGAGCGCCTGAATGATGACAAGCAAGCTATGTCTGTCGAAGATAGACAATTCATCACTATCATGGATGAGTCTGTCGTCAAAACCAATGGTCACTATCAGATGAAGCTACTGTTCCGTGACAGTAACGTCTGTATGCCAGACAACCGATCCCAGGCTGGCATGTTTGCTGCAAGACTGAACAAGAAACTCAGTAAGGATGAAAGGTTGAAGACACAATACACTGATTTCATGACAGATCTAGAAAAGAAGGGCTTTGCAGAAAGGGTACCACTATCAGAAGTAAAGCGAGATGATGGCAGAGTATGGTATATCCCACACCATGGCGTATACCATCCAAGAAAGCCCGACAAACTGAGGGTGGTATTTAACTGTCCGGTGGTCTTCAAAGGAAAAGCGCTAAACAGCCAACTACTACAAGGCCCAGACATGACCAACCACATGTATGGCGTTCTTCTTCGATGGAGACAGGAAAATGTGGCTATCATGGCAGACATCGCAGCGATGTTTTACCAGGTGAGGGTAACACCAGGAGACTGTGATATGCTACGCTACTTGTGGTGGCCGGAAGGTGACCTGCAAAGGGAACCAGAAGTGTACCGAATGTTGGTGCATTTGTTTGGTGCAGTATCTTCACCGAGCTGTGCCAACTATGCCCTCAAGAAGACAGCCACTGACAACGAGCACAAATATAGAAAAGAAGTAACAGAAGCCATACATGATGACTTCTATACGTAGATGACTTCGTAAAGTCCGTTGCAACTGAAGATGAAGGCATTAGCCTTGCACATGACATGAAGAGAGCAGTAGCAGAAGGGGGCTTCAAGCTCACAAAATGGACCAGCAACAGCAGAAATCTGCTTGCAACCATACCCAAAGAAGATCTAGCCAAAGGGGTGGGGAACCTTGATCTTCAAACTGATGAGTTACCAGTCGAACGAGCCCTGGGTGTGCAGTGGTGCATTGAAACTGATCGCCTGCAATTTAACCAGGAAAAGTTGAATCCGAAACCGACCCGAAAAAACATCTTGTCAGTGATGAGCTCCATATTCGACCCATTTGGAGCTACTTCTCCCTTTGTCTTAAGGGCGAAGATGATCCTGCAGTCGTTGTGCCGGGACAAGACAGGGTGGGACGATCCCATCCCTACAAAGGAAAAACAAGAATGGGAAAACTGGCTCAAGGACGTGGAACCTCGGCGAAATAAATAATTTTGCCTTGAAGCATGACATCAAGTGGCAGTTCAACACACCAGCGGCCTCCCACCATGGAGGTGTGTGGGAGAGGCAGATCAGAACAATCCGGAAAATTCTCCATGCCATATTGAGTGAGCAGAACATGAAGACGTGCCAGAGTGAGGAACAGTTGCGCACCTTCATGTGTGAGGTCGAAGCTGTAATTAACAGCCGACCCCTGACTAGAGCATCGGATGACCCTCATGACTTGAGTGTTATCACACCGAACAGTCTGATACTTCTGAAACCTGATTCAAGACTGCCACCTGGAGTCTTCTCCCAGGAGGACCAGTACTCACGAAGGAGATGGCGTCAGATACAGTACATGGCGGATGTCTTTTGGAAGAGATGGACTAGAGAATACCTACCTACCCTTCAGCAACGCCAGAAGTGGTCCCAACCTAGCAGAAACATAGAAAAGGGTGATGTCGTGCTCATCGTTGACAACAGCGCCCCGAGAAACTCCTGGCCAATGGGACTCGTTCAGGAGGTATTCATGGACAAACAAGGACACGTGCGCAGTGTCAAAGTGAAGACCAAAACCGCAGTTTTGGTCAGACCTATTACCAAGCTGTGTCTGCTTCTAGAGCAGGACGTCGAGTAATCATCAATACTTGAACTCTTAGGAAAGGTATGCAGATGTCCGTCTTAGAGTAATAGACTCCTCTGCCTTGCATAGTCTCAGGTCACCCTTGGGCAAGGTGTAGTACCTGTTTGCCTCCCGAGCCAGGGTTACGGACTTGAGGATTACTGATTACTCAGCTGAACTGGAGTCTGTTCCATGTGTTCCTGGCCATACAACACTCCAAAGGATTTTCGAACATTGAACTTTTTGGACAGCAGAAGAGACCGTCTTGTCGATTGGACGATTGAACATTCAAATTTGCCAACCATTTTGTATTGCTGATTTGCATGTTTAAAGTTGTAGTTCTAGTCAAACTTATTATTAATCTGTTTTTTGAGATCATTGGAAATTACGAATGTGTAGTTACCGCCCCTTACCGGTGCGACTGGGGCTGGAATGTAGTTTCCAAGATCTCTGCCTTATATGTTAATGATGTTAACACATTTGACCTCTGTGCACTGCGCGCATTCAGTGACCCCGCTTTATTTGCATGCGAAGCGTGGGCGCGCAAGGCATTATGGGGCGATTTTAGAAACGTGTTTTGTAGTTTAGCCGGTGGAGCTGATATCCATTTTTTTCCTTATTTTGCCTTGATTATATTGACGTATTCTACCGTGACATCATGTGATATTTACTTGTGCATAATGGACAAACCTTCGGAAACTTAGCGAAGCTTCGTGAACCTTGTGAACGATATGAAATTCGTGAACCTTTGGTGATCTTTGTGACCGAACTTTGTGACCGCATGTAGACGCAATTCATGTAGACTATCGATATCGTAAGTAGCTTGTGATCATCGAACTATTATAAACTGTGATGTGAATCTTCTATATTGTTACCACATGTTCAGAATACTCGAGAATAAATGTGATAAGAGGCAGATATGAGTAAAGTGATTCAGTGTGTCCATCGGAGCTTAGAACTTACAACCCCTACTTATATGCTTCAGTCCAGCTTCATCACCATTACCAAACTGCACGAATGATGACCCAAGTGGGGCTATATTGACCTTTTTTACATTTTTTCTCTCGTAACAGGTCGTTCAAAAATCCATGATTGATTGTATATTTCCCCCTCTTGTTTATCACCAGATTCAACCTTTTTATGCAGTTGCTAATCAAGAAACAAGCAGTGATGATGGCAAGTTACTCAGATCCAGTGCTAGCCTACCATCTATAAGCCCCAAAGTTCGAAGCACGTCCTACCAGCCATGTACATCATCTGCCAAATATCGCATGGGTTGTTAAAATTGTAACATTAATGTTCTAACTTCAGTGATTTTTGTATTTGTTCTAACGGAAAAGTTGAGAGAATTATGCTCGAACTGGTTATGATTGAACTGGTTGATGATATTTAAGACACGTCAGGAGCATTTCTTTTTGACACTTTTAATTATTTTCATTTAACTGAATTTGTTTTCAACGCTCTTTCTAATTGAAAAGTGTAACCCCGTTTAAACTTATTGGAACTACACACAAACATCCATTATGGGGTATGAATATCCCCCTTTTGGGAGAAAATATTGACTAATTGTACTAAAAATGGGCATTCACACAAATGTATTCAAATTGTGTATACAATTCACTCTTTCTGTCATTTCAAATGTTATTGCAACATTGACTTTAATCACAATAATTGTTCAGAGACAATTCAGTATGCCATCGATTACAGTATGCACAGTAAGGTTAATACAGATCAGTGTAAAATAAAACTGTAGAGCGAGTCAGGCACTATCACTCGTGGACCACAGCAACCAACATGTGGGTACATGGCCACAAATTGTGAACATTTATTTGTTAATCCTTAATTGTCATGTGATTCTGTTTATTTTATTGTCACTTTGCAATGTTATGTTTCATAAGTTAGCACAGAAGATTGTGTAGTGCTGACAAGAATATACATGTAATGACAAACAGTAGATTTTGTGTGGATCTTATTTTTGATTTGTTTCATTATGTATTTAATTACAAGCTTGCCTTACATATGAAACCTATTAAATTGACCCCTTTAAACAGATGATTACCCATCCCCCCTCCCTCCAAAAATATTAATAATAATAATACTTGTTTCTTTTTAAATTATACAAAATAATGCAGATTGAATAAGCCATTTTATTTATTGATCAAATATCAACAAACGTATTTAAATAGATCAATCTAGGCACCTATCAAGCCAAAGGGAGTGATTTACAATTACATGTAGACAGGGGTAAAAAGTTATATTTTTCACAAAAAAACGTTGATGTCTTGTGATGTACATGTGTTATACGGGGCAAGTTAGTTTGAGTCAATATACATTAAGTGGGGAAGTGGCTTTGGGGCAAAATTGTTATGAAAACTAGGCGAGAAAAACCAACTCGCCCCATGCTAGTTTCGCCCCATTACATTTTTAAAGTGAATAACTCAAGTTCGACTGGATATTTTTTGGAGAACTTTTAGCATAGTATTTTAAATAGCTACTAGAAACTATATATGCCTTCAAAAAGTAGACCCATGGGGGTCGAAACGACTCGTTTTCTAGGCATCTTTTCAGTTACAGGCATATGGTTACCGACCAAACTGGACCGCGTTTCCTTTGAGGACCCCGCCCAGGTTCTCAATGTGGTTGGGTTCAGTTTGTCTATGGCGTGCCTCTTGGCGACCCTGGTGACCTACAGCGTTTTTCCAACTCTCAGGAATGTGCCCGCCCTGGCTATCATGAGCTTGTCTCTTGCCTTGGTCGGCCAACTGTCGGCGATTCTCTCCACGGTTGTGGTGGGTGATTCTAACAGGGCTATCTGCACCACCGTGGCAGTCATCAGTCACTACGTCTGGCTGGCTTCCTTCGCCTGGATGTCGGCCGTGTCATGGGACCTGATGCGGACCTTTAGCAGTACAACGTTGGCAAGAACGGCCGCGGAGAGCAAGCGTAAGTTCCTCCGTCTGTGCCTGTTCGGTTGGGGATCCCCCGTGATAGCTGTCGTTCCTAACCTAGTCCTACACTTCTTCTGCGACTGCACCTATCTGCATTTTGGCTACGGTGGTCGGGTGGCCTGCTGGCTGACAGGTCGTGGGTCTTCGTTCCTCATGTTTTACTTGCCGACTGGCTGTGTATTTGCTTCAACGTGGGTTGCTTCGCTTGGACCGTCCGGGGAATCCGAGCCAGTAAGAAAGCTTCTACCATGGTGAGAAAGAACACATCGAGGGCGAAGGCCGTTTGGCAGGAGCTAGTTGTCTACGCAAAGGTATTAAAAGCTCTACTATACAAATGTATTATTATGGATGCTGTTATATTTAATCACTATTTGTCCAGTAAGCACAATAAATGAATACAATGTGCGCTATTACATAGCACGGTCAATGATAGCCTTGAATACAAGGCTGCGCTGTATTTGCAACGTTGGATCATCGTTTGGGTGGGGGAGGGGGGGGGGGGGGTGTATGCAAATAAGCACTATTATTTCGTGTGTGTTTCTAAACGGCCACTCACAGATCACATATACTGTTAATTCGCATCACACTAGTTTGGCGGTTTTTCAAATAATTGTAGCTCAAGGTCACGTGATTTAGGCGAAGGCACACAAATGCGGCAGTTTTATTTTGTTCACCTAAATTATCGCATTTCAGAATGTCAATTCAGCTTCTTTAGAATGTGCAAATGATGTTCGACGTCAGGATGCAATCAAAGACCAATCAGAGCCGGTAGATCGAAAGCAGCGCATTTCATTAACATAACACTAAAACCCTGAAGCCTATACTGACGCGTCAATCAAGGCTGTGAAGCTGGCTAGACATCCACATGGCCAATCGCTGCCCGGCCACCCATGCATGGGTGGCCGGGCAGCGATACTTTTTCTGCAGGTATGTTGGTACATTAGCCAATCAGAACACAGATGGTGTTGACGTCATCGATGATATTAGAGTTGTCTGGGACAACCCTAACCCTAACACCTAACCCCTAACCCTAACCCCTAACCCTAACCCTAACCCTAACCCTAACCCTAACCCTAACCCTAACCCTAACCCTAACCCTAACCCTAACCTTAACCCCTAACCCTAGTCAGATCCCAAACAACTCATCATCGATGACGTCAACACCATCTGTGTTCTGATTGGCTAATAAATGTACACTATATGTACCAACCTACCTGCAGACAAAATTATTGCGGCCGCGCATATACAGTACATGTAGAGTATGTACAATGCAGCCCCTACACTGCATGAAGTGTGTACATCCGATGATCACACGTACGTTGCAGATACAGCACAGCCTTGCATTCAAGGCTGGGTACGTCAATGAAGGTCGACATTCTAGAACCATAATTTTCGCCAAAATTGAAATAACATAGGCTATTGGAGCAAGTCGGGTCGGTGGAGCTTGTGCTTCCCCACACACTGCTCGATCCATAAACAATGGGATAATCTTGTACAACATGTATTTACCAATTTCTATAGAATGCATGCGCCCACTTCACACTGGTAAACCGGTGATTATGGTTACTAAAAAATACCTCAGTTTTCATGTGTCAGGGTTAAACTTTGATTTCTAATCACAATATTTCTACAGATATCGAGTTTGATGAGTTTCGCCTGGATCCTGGGATTCGTAGCAACGGACATGGACGTCTTCTGGTATCCGTTTACTATCTTATGCTCGCTTCAGGGCGTCTTCGTGTTCTTCGCCTTTGCGTTCAGTCGTCAGGTGAGGGCGCTGTGGAGAGAAAAGCTGAGTCGACCTGCACGGCGTGCACGGCGTGCAGGGCGTGCGGCATTCAGTGCATGGTCTTGCCGTCGCCACCAGTCACGAAAACCACCAATGGGAACACAGAAACATTCATAGCGTGAACCACAGTCAGAGGAAGGCAACAATTAATGATGCACGCGCGCAGCCATCTTGGCGCATTTTGGTAGCTCAAATAGCGGGTGTCACATATTCAAGACCTAAACTCACGATCAGCGCACGACCTTCACGATCTAATATTGTTTTTAATCGCGAGGAGAACGTAGGAATATGGCACCAAAATCAAAAATGCCACGAGGTGAAGTCGATCCAACTCACGTTCATGGTCGTCAATACCTCGGGATGCAAACGGCAGTTGCACGTTTTGCTCGTGTATCGCTCTGAAAGGTCTTGAGTGGAACGCCACACTCCCATCGCACCCGACCATGTCCCACCATTAATTTCACTTTGAGATGATGTAACGAGCGACTCACGACCGTCAAGATCATTTAAGAGCAGTTGACGACGGATTGGCGTCCTCTACCCGACGAAGGTAGATCGGCTGACTCTCGCGATTGTTTGGAGCAGGGTCAAAATGTTCGTGAGAGTTTGCCGACTGCTCACGTCCTTCAAGACACACCAAGACACACTGAACACCACTTAAGTCCTATATCAGAGCCTGTCAGGTGCTCCAAGACCTTTCGCGAGGCACTCACGATTTTTTTTTTGGGGGGATGGGTAACTAGTCCACAGCAAGGCAATAATAATGCCTCACCCATATTATGTGTGGAAGTGTCCTAGCCCAGGCCAGGCTGGGCTCGAACTCCCAACCTGCAGAACTACGAATTCAATGCTCTAGACAACTAGGCCATGGCACTTCCAGATCTGATATCAATTTCAAATTAGTCTCACGTGTGTTTACAACAGTGTTTGTGTTACACTCATTAATGCAATACTTCTTTGTCTATTATATTCTAATTACATACTCATTCTCATAAACATTTACATGCATGTATGTATGGTGATTTGATAGATGTTTTGTTTTCAAGTTTCAAGTTGTCAACAAGTTCGATTTTCTCATGTTTAATGTATTTTTCCTTGTCATTAAATATATGTAAAATCACAAATTTAAAGACCTCTTAGTCTTAGCAGCACGCTAATGTCGACGAATGAAAACAAACCCCGTCATTTACAAAAACCCACGACGAAAAGGGGATTATATTTGTAAACTAATTAATGAGTTGAAGATGAAATACCAAGAAATGTATATATACTTTTCCCAAACGTGATTGCCAAATTTCATGAATTATTCAGTAGTTTGGATGAGAAGTTATGTTTATTTATCGGAATAAAACATGACGTCACAGCATTGTTGTTATTAGTTAACTAGTTACAATAAATCACTTTAAAGAACAGCTGTTGTCGAGCTGATATACGTAGTGTAGTGGATAGTGGGATGGGCTATGGATCACAAATCCCTGGTTCGAATCCTGCTGTAGTAGATCACCTCGTTTTTCCTAGTCAAATTGATATCTTTAGAGTATTTTTAATTTAGGGGGAAAAGGAGACCTAGAACCTAAGTGTTGTACAGCGATCAACGCAACTATTGAATAATTCATGAAATTTGGCAATCACGTTTGGGAAAAAAAATCGCGACCGGGTCCTCACCCTGTTATTCCCTTTAATAAATACATTTTTATTTAAGGAATAAACAGTGACTTTGCTCCAATTTTTGAAAGCCGGGGCCATACAATTGCCCTCCACGTGATCGAGTTTCGACCATTCAAAAGCTATCAACTCTCCTATGTATTTTTTAGGTGTCTTTCAACAAAAGTGGCACTGTGATTTTAGGCGGTACTAACCAAGATAAAGGTCAAGTGGTGACCTCAACTATGTAATTAAAACGCAGGGGTACACATGATACCAGTGGGGAACTATTGCAATCCAGAAGATTTGCATTGGGTACAATGTGATAAGAAACAATTAGAATCAAAGTCCATAAATTTGGAGAAATTGATGAACACCGTCGGATCACGTCAACATTGCTACAGCTTTTTTTTTTCTAGTCGCAAGGACAAGCGGCCACCATGGCTGAAGACCACAAAGAAGACATTGCAGAGGTCGATTCTAGCGAGAAAGAACCGCCCAAATTTGACGACATTCTCGAGGTCGTCGGCGGGTTCGGAAAATGGCAGAAGATACTCTTCGTGTGGGCTCCGCTGATTGGTATCATGACGGGCGCGCAGACCCTGGCGCAGGTATTCTTCGCGGGGGAGTCCGAGCACTGGTGCCGCGTGCCAAATTGGGATCACGTCAACTGCACCGCTGGCGGGCAGCCGGACGATTGGGATTGCCTAGTGGCGAAGCGCGATGCGTCCATCCCGTTCAAAATGCAGGACGGTGAAAAAGTGTTCGATAGCTGCAACATGTACGACGTACTGAACGTAACCTTCGCTGTAGGGATGAGCGCTTCGGATTACACCAATGTTACCATTAAGTGCCCACCCCCGGAGGCAGGTTACCACGCGTGGGTGTATGACAGAAGACAATACAAGTCTACCTTAATAGCCGAGGTAACGGTTTAAAGTAACAATTCAGTTTTAAAAGCAGTAGCTTGTCCGGCGAGAGAAAAGGGGAAACTCCCCCCCCCCCCCCCTCCCCCTCCAGAACATAATAATAATACATTTTTAAACAGTTTTAAGACGGTCCTTAGCCGCAAAAAAGGAGACGCTATTGAGCCTTATCGTGTCTTCTGATCCGAGTATCTTGTGCTGATGGGCATTTGAATTTGTTGGTGCCCCCCCCTGCTACCATAGTTATGTTGGTCATTCTCGATGTGCAACCAAAACTGGAATTTCTGACATTATCTGATTACTGCAAACAGTGTTTAATATTACGTTTGAACACTTCCTGGCCAATTCAACGTTTAAACAAATAAACTGGAAATTGGAATTGACCTTTAAAAATACAGGTCGCGTGTAACACAGGGACACCAATTCCTTGCGTTCCAGTTACACGCGACAGTCCAAAATGAGTACAATATCGCACAAGTCCACAAATTGATGCAGAAAAGTCGGCAAATCGCAAGTCTGATAATCTAAGGGTATCACGCAGGAAAATTTAAACAATTAGTTACCATTTAAATTTTAAAACAATACATATTGTACAAAATATGCAAAAATTGTGGTACTTTTGACATAAAGGTGTTGAAAAAAATGACCTTTTTCGGTTTTGAAGAATTCTTTCCAACTTTGTTCATGTTCTCATTATCAAAATAAAAGGTCGTAAAAAACATTTAACTAAGAATTTTCAACCATTTTAAGATTTGTTTTGTTTATAAGAGGAACAAAAAGAATGCTTTGGTGTCCCCTGTTACATTGGCAAAATGTACTCACTATCCCTTACATGGATTGGGTTAGCTCATGTTTACTCAATTTCGTCTAGTCTTTTTTTTTTTTTTTACCAAAACTGATATTACTTTACCAAAAAATAGCATTTTTAATCTGTAAAAATGTTTTTGAAATGTCACACTTATTAGTATCCTAATTTATAGAAAGAACCCACTTATGTATTTGGCCATGAGTGTCTTTTTTACCCACCTTGTGTAGTTTTTGACGAAAAAACGGATATTAATTTATCAAAAAAATAGCTTTTTTAATCTGTAGGTCTAAAAATATTTTTTAAATGTTGACCTCTTGTCACACAACAAACTGATAATCTTTTACCAACAAAATAGCATTTTTAATCTGTATTTTTTTTTGAAATGCTGGCCTCATGTCACAATTATTGGTACCCGAATTTATAGAAAGAACCCACTTACGCTCGGTTCAGACAGGCGTTCCACAGTCGCGCCGAACCAAATTGAAATCAAGTCGCTCCTGAGTCGCTCTAGCAACTCCAGCAGTCGATCGTTCACCGTCTGGCCCGCCTTGTCGCCCTTATTCGTTTCAGACGTCGGACTCAATTCACTCATTTGGTTCGGCGCGACTGTGGAACGCCTGTCTGAACCGATCGTTATGTTTTCGGCCATGGTTGTCTTTTTTACTCACCTTGTGTATATAGTTCGATCTTGTGTGTGAAGACGGATCCATTCCAAGCGTGTTGCAGTCTGTCTACTTCGGTGGATTACTCGCCGGCTCACTTTTCTTTGGTTCGCTTGCAGACTTGTAAGTCACAGTGCTATTTTAGCTTGAAGAATATTGAGTGCACAATATTCGGGTTTCGTTCATAGAGCTATATTAAATTAGTAATTTGATATAGCTATATGGTTTTGCTACAGGCAAGATGCCGTAATACCGCGATTAGGCAAGACGTCCTAATCACGGTATGCAGCGAGCGTCAACATATTTTGGGGACCGGTATTCCGGAGGTCGCAGGTTCGAGTTTACCTTGCCGATTTCGTTCACATGACCTGTCACCACAATATGAGAGTAAAGTCGCACAATGTGATTCAGAGATATGGCCATCCAAAGTCGAAATATGAAGGGGTGGTCAATTTTAAGATTTTGCGTAATTTGGAAAGCCCGAGTCCCCCTCTACATATTCTTATTTTTTGGGTGAGATCAGATGATCGAAAACCTCTTAAATTACGCGATTTTGCGTAGTGTTTGTGTAGTTAGTGTTTAGTTTAAAGTCCATTAGTGGTTTAATTAACACGGTAATTAAATATGCAAATCAGGTCCTCGTGAGTATCCCACGTTTTCCAAATTTTAATATTTTGCTGTTGATACAATAGTTTGTATGTGTGGAAAATTTCAAGAAGAAATAATGATTAGAACACAGCCGTTGCTATGCTCAACCGAACCTTACTTGTCCTGTTTTGTAATTTTTCGCGTGTTTTGTATAAGATGTTTAAAGTACGTTTTCTTACAAACACGTTTTGTGAAACCCATGATTTTCTAGAGCACTTGTAAAAAGTATTTATCGCAAAACCCCCAAGTGTTATGTACCATTGAAAAGCTCTCTTTCTCAAGAATTTAAAAATACCAATATCTCAATTTACAATATTTCCGACTTTACTCTCATTTTGTGGTGACAGGTCACATTTGTGTAAATGTACCTGAATAGTCAGTTTCCCTTGTGGTTTACTTGTGTATGTTTTAAAAAATGTTGGTAATATTCAAATATTTGTGATTCGATCTGATTACATGACTCGACTACATACACACTGTGACTCGACCTGATCTTTTTGACCTAATGACTCGACTCGAGTCACTTTTTTTAAAATGACTCAACTCGACTCGAGTCACAAAATTCAGTGACCCGTTACAACTCTGTGTGCATTTTGTACAAGTTTTTATTGTTATTGATGATTCTTCAGCATCGGCCGCAAGCCGGCGACCTACCTCGCCTCCGCACTGCTTCTCCTCACGTCTTTAGGCAACGTCTTCTCACCAAATATTGTCGTCTATGCGATTCTTCGGTTCTTCGTAGCCGCCGGGGCTATAGGTGCTTACATCTGTGTGTTCGTCCTCGGTAAGATTGTGTGTTCTGGAACTTTGACACCAATGAAATGGACTCGAGGAAAGCTCGAGAGCGTTTGGAACGCATCTGGGAATTCACGTTCCCTCAGCGTTCAAAACGTTCTGAGAACGTTCCTAAAACGTGTGTTTGGCTATGCTTGATTGTTTGGCTAGTGCCTTCATAGTCTGCTCAAGCACATAACAGAGTTTATGAACGTTCCCATAACGTTTTGAACGTTATGGGAGCGTTCCCAGAACGTTCAATATTCTTCACAGCCGTGTTGTACCCGTACTCCTTTTACCGTATACTCGTGCTCGTACACTGTACTCCGGAATCTCAGAAATTATGTTCAGATATCTAGGGGGGGGGGTGTTATGTAACAATAGTTTGTAGCATATAAAGCAAGACATGAGATGAAGGGACCCCCCCCCCCCCCCCTCCTCCCCCTTCCCCCTCCTTTGTGGTGCACATTGTGTTTTCGAAATGTTGTGGTTTCTCAGGAATTCTGTTTGGGTTTTAAGGTGGGGGGGGGGGGGGGATTAGGTGCGTCAGGTAGGTATGGGGGTATAAGGGGGACTCCCTCTGTCTCATATCGTGCTGGGTATAGTTTGTAGGGTACAGGGACAGAAATGGGTCCGCTCTGCCTCAATCGTGTTGAGGGATAGTTTAAAACTGGTTGGGCAAGTTTCATCGGTTATTTAAAACTACACACGTGTCAAGCTCTCGACCAATAGGGATGGCTAAACTGTCCTAGGTATTCTTAAATATAAATTTGCAGAGTTGTATTCGAGTCCCTGCATGCAAGTCCAGTCACAAGTCCGTGTCCAGTCACAAGTCCAGTCAAAAGTAAGTCCTTTCCAAAAGCCCGTCGCAAGCAACTGGTTGAACAATGACAACTAAATGTTTTTGTGAATTGTTTGAATTGCCAAAGGCTGAACAAAAACGTGTACAGACCCTAGGGAGAGGAGTCTGAAACTAGAAATGTGTTTGTGGACAAACACAGAGCTGTTTCGGGTGTCTAAAATAACTTTCAATAATTATGTGCGTGGTGGTCTAAGTGTGTGCCAAGTCTGAAGTCGATCGGATTTACCCAAGTGCCAAAGATATATTAGTTGAAAAAAACGTGTACAAATCCTATGGGGAAAACTGAACCTTTAATGTGACGTCACATGACACCAGATGATGTCACCATGATGTCATCCTAATTTTCGTGTATAACACATCCTGGAATACTTGCATTCTAAGTTTGACCCCAATCGGCCCTGTACTTCCAAAGACAGAGGGTTTTAAAACTGCACCTTTAATGTGACGTAACGTGACACCAGTTGACGTCATCATGACGTCATCTTAATTTTCGCCAATAACACATCCTTTAATACTTTTGAACATTAGCGTTTGAACAGCTATAGTGACTTGACTTGAGAATGAAGGACTTGAGATTTGAAGGTTTGCTTAGCGAAAAGGCAATAAGATAAGTAGTTTGCGGTAACACCACGGTACTCTTTATGCTTCAGTCACACCAAACTAGTTCTCAAAACGTCCTGCCCCGTCCTAACAAAATCGAAGTTCTGGAGCACCATTCCCGTCTGAGCCCGTCCATAAAGTTCGTAAAAAGACCATAAACAGTTGCTTCTACGTCCACTCCGTTCGCCCACAGTTTGTACCCGTTCGGCAACATTTTCGAGAACGTAGTGGGAACTAGTTTGGTGTGATGGGGGCGTTAGTGACTCGTGTGGTTCTAAAAAAAACCGAAGCGAACTATAAAACGTTTCGGACTGAATTGTGATGGACTTGCTGGGACGCGAATACAACTCTGTAAAATTGACGTTTCTTCTTTTCTTTTCTAGTCAATGAGTTCATCAGCCCGAATCGCCGTGTATTGGTAGGCATCTCCTTCCAGGGCTTCTTTGCTGCTGGTCTGACGATAATTCCCTTTCTTGCCTATTTCATCCGTTACTGGCGATTCCTACAGCTCTGCATCGCGCTACCGACTGCCCTGTATTTTCTTATGTACTTGTGAGTAGCAAATCGAAGTAACACGTGGAAGTTATAATTAATTATTTCTGGTAATGAATCCAAGGATCTCTCTAAGCACTGTAGCTTGTAAGCCTGAAGAAACCTACAATACAAGAAGACAATGAGAAGAAGTAACAGTTTTAGAGGTGGGAGGAAAACCCCAGAAGAATATCCTAGAGAAAACCAACGGAATCAGGCAGGGACTGAAAACCCAATCCACATTATTGGCCCAGGCCGGATTCGAACCCGGGTCATAGTGGTGGAAGGCGAGGAAAGAACCGCTACGCCGACCTGACTCCCATAAATTGGTGTACACGTGTTTTTTGTGTGTTTTTTGTGTGTGTTTTTTGGGCGGGGAGTTTTGGGGGAGGGTGTTTGGCACTTCAAAATAGTTTTTTTAATTGAATTGATAAATTTGTAGCATTGTATTATATGACCTTTCCAGTGAGACATCGAACGAATAAATCGGCCCACGGTGAATATTTAATTCATTAAGTAAACAACTGGCTAATAGAATTGAGAATGTACAAAAACGTGCTTGTCGCATTATGTTAGGCTATCATCGATATCATAGTTACTCTAATGCTTTGGAAGTTCTAGGTATGTCTAGCCTTGAAACTAGGAGAGACACCTTACTGTATAACTTTGGCACTAAACTATTACATTCCAACAGATTTAGAAATATGCTCCCCCCTCCTAAATTGAATAACACAACTACCAGAATACTCAGAAACAGTTCCACGTCTACGCTTGTTGTACCCAAGTGCAAAACTGATAGATACATGAAGTCCACAATTCCTGTTTTAGCTAAACTTTTGTAATTCTTAATTGTTTACAATATAGGTGCAAGTGAGTACTTTGTGCTAATTTTATACTTCCATTCTTTTTAACTGCTATGTAACAATTTTTAATTCTTGTAAAGTGTAAACGTGGTCACTTCAGCTACTCTTCTGTGGCTGCCTACCTCGTGTTTTAATACGAATAAACCAGAATAATAATAATAATAATAATTAATAACTTTTCAATTCTAAATTCGCGGGGAGGGGAGGGGGGGGGGGGGGGGGGACAAAGAAGAACAAAACAGGAACAAAACAGGAACAAAGAAGAACAAAAGAATGGAAAGTATGTGGACAATAGTGGTAGATGGATTATATATAAGGTTACCGACAATCGTGGATTTTGAACCGAATAGAGGACAATAGGTCCACGATTGATAACCCGTCCACGATTGACATTCGTGTACAAAACACATGCGAGGTCCTCCGAAAAAAATACAAATCAATGAAGTACAAGCATAATGAAGAGCAATAGGGGTCAACGATGGAAGATGTTTACGAACCAAGAAAGCCTTGTTCTCCACGGACCCAGCTTTAAAAGTCTAACACCTGAACGTCTCTTTATTATAATTGTTACCTAATCACAATTATTACCGTTGCTGTGGTTTTAAATTCAAGATACCATTTTGCTTAATTGACCATTTGCATATGGAATTTAAATAATCTCTGGTACACTGACTTGTTCACACAGCTTGGCACAGTTTGACTTTAAATTATCCAGACCAAATACACTGTTGCTATATCACGTGATTCGGGGCAAGCTCTTGCATAGTTACGTTAGAGACGCTCAGCACCAATACATTGTTCACAATGGTTGAGAATGGTACAAAAACACCAGACCATTCCAGAGCCGGGGGTTGCTAGCGTAAGGCTTGCCCCGAATCACGTGATATAGCAACAGTGTCTTTGGTCTGGAGAATTTAAATGTAAACTGTGCCAAGCTTGATGAACAAGTCAGTGTACCAGATATTTTTCAAATTCCACACGCAAATGGTCAATTTGTTTGTTTCAAACCTAACCAGTCAAATGCCGGAATCAGCCCGTTGGCAAATCACCAAAGGGAGACACAGCCAAGCCGAGAAGACCCTCCGCCAGGTCGCAGCGCGAAATAAGAATGACTTCCCAGAGCAGAAGTTCAGTCCAGACGCCATTAGTCGCGCCCAGGCAAGACCCCTAAAAAGTTCCTTTAGCCTTCTTATTTTTTTGTATAATTATACATTTGTAATATAGCTTTTCCCGGCTATTTTAAAACAATTTGTTATTTAAATTCACCAACTCTCACATTCAATTTTGTCCGAGAATTTTTTGTTGACGCTTTTACCAAACCAATGTGTATTTACCATTCAATTTCCTATTCAACAGTTCAACATTTTTGAAATATACTCATCACAAAAAGTATCGGGACACTTAATAATTAACGGCCCGAAATGGTATGGATTAATCGAAGCAAATAACCTCGTGCAGAACTTTGTTCTGCGTATTTTGACACCTCGAATGTTGAGATACGATGTTGCGGAGCGGAGTTATTGTCATTTCAATGGTCGTAGGTCCAGTTTCAAAAGTGACAATCATCCCTATATAGAAGTAGGTTTGCATTATTGTTTTGAATGATCAGGTTCTGCTTCTGCTTCTATAGGGATGATTGTCACTTTTGAAACTGGACCTACGACCATTGCAATGACAATAACTCCGCTCCGCAACATCGTATCTCAACAATCGAGGTGTCAAAATACGCAGAACAAAATTATGCACTGGGTTATTTGCTTTGATTAATCCAAACCGTTAATTATTGGCTAATTTTTAAGTGTCTCGAGAATTTTTGTGATGAGTTTACATTCAGGAAAAACGACCAAAATGGCTTCCCTGTTAATCAAGAGCCTTAGTTTATACCCACAGGCCTACTAAACTGTCGAATTAAACTTAAACATTGTGTACTTCACAGGAGACGCATTCCAAATCCCAGTCGACGGCACTGGGGCTGTTCCGAACTCCAAATATGCGCATCAAAACATTGAATATAATGTTCAATTGGTAAGTACATGTACATATTATTTGGAGACAACATGTACATGTACACATGTGGTGACATTTTGTATGCCCCCAAAACATGCCTACTCTATGCCCCTCTCACAGTAGCCAAGTAGATTGTGGGTTATAGGTAAGGTTATAGATCGTAAGATTGGTGTTCGATTTCGGATGATGCTCATTTTTCATTGACTATTTCTGGACTCCAAGGTTATTGGGGGATGAGTTTAATTTAAGGGAAAGCAGGGTTCCGATAACCTAAGTATCTTCCATTCAGTGTGGTCTATAGACGATGTGCCCTCTTTTTACACCTGTTTTCAAATGTGCCCGGCAGTATGCGCACGCATCATGTTTTAAATACATTTGGTTAAGAGATGACATCAGAGGTCACATAATTCAAAGGCGATCTGACCTGCGACGTCACTCTTTAAGCAAATTGTATGTAAAACACGATGTGTGCGCACACAGCCGGGCACATTTGAATACAGATGTAAACACGTGACGTCAGAGGGCACAACGTCTATACGCCGAGTTATGATAATTCTACTCTAACATGTTGGAAACAAAAATTTGCGCGGGAGGGGGGGGGGGGGGGTGGTTCAATTTTTTGTTAAATGATTATTTACAGCATGTTTATTGTTTGTCATTTTTCAAATTCCTAATTCGCAGGTTTGTCAATAGCATGGTGTATTACGGGCTGAACCTCAGCACGTCAGACCTCGGCGTGGATGACTACCTCGCGTCGGGTATATCTGGATTTGTGGAGTTCCCCAGCCTGGTGTACTGCATCATTGCGCTGCAGTATGCGGGCCGGCGGGTGAACCTGGGCGGGAACCTGTTGGTCGGGGGCGTGGCTTGCATCGTCACTGCGTTTCTAGGTAAGGTGTAGCCTTTTGACAAGGCCTCGTGACTCTGGCTAAGCGGCTGAGATGAGTCTAGATACCCGGGGTGAACGCGCGACCGAGTGACGAATGTCACGAGGCCTTTTGCAATGTAGGTTTCACTGCTCGGCATGAATTATTCATAGATACATATTAGCATGCCAATACGCCCAATCGGAACGGCGATCTCCCAGTTGGCTTCGTTCGTGATTCGTTCAATATCAAAGCATGTAGGAAAAGGTAAAAAAACGTATATAAATTTTGCTTCTGAGTTGAATATATGAATGATAAATACAAGATATCACATTTAAATCTATTTTACATGCAAAATTGCAATAAATTAGAAAGCAACTGATGATTTAAGCTAAATATTGTAAGTGACATGATTGGACATTCCCTGTTTGTAAAATGAACTAGTCCAACTCAAATATAAGCTGACGTCACGCGGATATACGTTCGCTGATTGGACGCTACCATTTCGGTAGCGATTCCAGTCGGAAACAAAGGTTAACATAAGAAATCCAAACCAGATTGATAAAGGCCACTTGTCTGGGCAATTCGCACTGGCGTTCACTCAGGTTTTCGCAATTAGTCTCTTTTTAGTCGCTCGGCGTCTATCAGACATGTGGCCTTGTTTAAAGGCTAGGTAAGGTGGGCCAAGGCGCCACCATTTGGTCAAACTGTGTAACTATACCCAATCGCAGAACACACATTGTTGACTTGCATGAAACTCTTTCTTGGACAAAACTAACCGTTCATTGGCATCGACACAGAATAGCCGAGGTTTTCAAATGTCTAAATAATATTAATCCAAAGTACGTAAATGACCGCTTCAAAACGCCATGTCATTTAACTGGTACTCGCTCAAAAGCTAACGGTTCATTATGCATATATACCATTCCAAAGACTAATTCTACAAAGCGCACTTTCCAATATCTCGGGACCCTGGGATGTAACCAATTAAAAACCAAGCAGGGGAAGGCTATCCTCATCAACATTCTTAAATAATAGTTTAATAATAGTTTAATAATAATATATTTTGTAATACCTTTTATGATAGTTTTACTTAACCTACATGTACCTTATACTGCTCTTTTTAATTTTTAATTTTATTTGCACCACTGTGTGTGGCTATAGGGTTTAGGGCTGCCATAATAATAGTTGGGGTCGAACAGTGCCCACCAGTTGATTTTGGTGTACTGATTCCAGCCTCTCCCATTCAGGAGCAAATGGTTATTAAGAGAGTCGGCGCACAGACTATCTAATCCCGTGTCACGTGAACACAACGAGAAACGGCGTGCGTGAAATCAACGGCATTGTATGTGACCCTCCCTTGGAACGTCGTTGTTAGGTGAAAAAACGCCCTCTTTTGTTGGCACAAGGGGTCGTGGCCTTTTCTCTTTTAAAAAATAAATATCTCAGGTATAGTTGCCCAAGCACTCAACCAAATTAACGATGTATTTTAGGTGAAACTAGTGGTTTCATTGCAAGCATTTTACGCCGTCTCAGAAACCTCTGAGGCTTTTTTGAACCAGATTATTTTAACATCACCAAGCCGACGGGCGGGATTATTTTTAACGAAACTCGATCCGAGGCGGGTTCAGGTCGATGGTACCGGGAAGCACACCCACGCATTTCCGGCTTGCTCGCTGCTGCACTGACAGACATTTGCGGCCTTGCTCGTGGCGTGTTTATGCGTCATCCGTTTTGAATCTGGGGAAATTTTTGCGTTTATATTCGTCATCCGGCGCGAACTGGTTAATGATATAACATCAAATTTAGCGGAGGTGAATTGAAATGTAATGGTATTTTTTCTACACAGATGCAGGGACTGTACGACTGGTGATTGCAATGATAGGAAAGTTTTGTGTTTCTGCGTCGTTTGCTATCATATACGTAGTATCCGGAGAAATATACCCAACTTCGGTCAGGTATGCTGCATTATTTTGTATGATCGATTACTTTAAAAGCAATTACCAATGGTGTATCCTACCTTTGGATGCTGCTACAGTTCTGGCATTCACAACTGCTTGTGGAAGGGAATTCCCTGTGTTTACCACTTTTCGGGTGAAGAAGTACTTCCTACAACCAATGTTTTCCCCCAGAGAAGACGAAGAGTTTAAAGGTGAGGTACACCATTTTCAGATATCGAGAATGTTTACTACCGAATTATTAAGAAATATAAAAGAAGTTTTAGCTCTGTAAATGCTGGATATCCCGAGAAAATAATATTCGAAGATTTCGATTTTGAACCAACTACTATCCTGTACATCTATGCTGCGTTCGACTATGGTTTCACTCACGTTAACTGTTTGCGCGAACGTTCGCCTACGTCGCCTTCGCCAGTCGAAGTGGAATGGATTGTGAGCGAAATTTCATTAATTACATTATTAAAATGGCGGCGCCCATAAGTGACATCGTTTGGTTCGGCGGCTGCACCAATTTTATTGTTTTTTTTCAAAAAAATGAATTTCCGTAATGGCTCAAAACAATCCACCATTAACAATAAATGGGAAACATAAGTCATTTCCGTGACAAGAAAAATTGTCGTCTGCTCACCTCTCCGCCATCGTTAAAATACGTCACTAGCCCGAACAGCAGCTAGGTCTGGAGGACGTTCGCAGTTCTCGCTAAACGATTGCCAACATAGATCAAGTTCGATCAAGGACTATGTTAACTATAGTTTGACTAACTCTGATCGAACTCAGGCTAGTCGACGATGGTTGGACTAGTCTAGTGGACTATTCACGACTAGCCTACCGCGGTTGGTCGCATCGATGGTAACTAATAGCCGCTTTAATAGCACAGTACAGAGAGGACCAGTTTGGCAGTTAATGGTCAATAGTTCGACTAGTCGTTCACACTTCAACTTCAGTGCGCATGCCCTAATGACGTCACGAACTAACCACTAGTTAACTATAGTTCCTTGATGAGTTCCACTGACAAGAAAAAACGCTAACATTGGTAGTCAACGTTCGCTTAAGCACTCCTAAAACTGTAAATTAAATTCAACTTTCTCGTTATCTGATTTACAGAAGTGCCGGGTTAGGATTGTCTTCAGCGGCAGCACGGTTTGCCGGTATTCTATCGCCGTTCATTCTGGAGTTAAAAGACTTATGGAGTCCTATCCCGTTCATCGTCTTCGGGTTGCTGTCTGTGATGGCCGGACTGCTCTCGTTTGGCCTTCCCGAGACAAAAGATAAGAAGTTACCGGAGACGCTGGAGGAGGGGGAAGCCTTTGGAAGGTAAGTGCAACCAAAATGACACCAGATTCAACATTGCCCCTGTTCCACTTTGGCGTTTTTTTAGGCGACTACGGGTGACCAGGCCGTCGCCACATGGTCGCCGAGGTGTCGCGTGTATTCGGGAGTAGTTCCTCAGTTGCCCAAATAGTCGTATAGCTTCTTTCTGGTTGCCGTAGGATTTGTAAAATGTTCAAACAAATTCGGCGACAGTTGGTTTGACGCCAATGAGCGTAGCTTGACTTATACTTACGTAGGTGCTGTCATAGGTTGTCGACAGATGACGAAGGTTGTCATCAGTGGCCTCTGTGAATTCCATTGGCGACAACCTACGTCAACCAATACGTCAATTGGCGACATGTATACTGGCGTCAAGAGAAGTCAATTCAGTGCTCCCCGACAGGACAGTAACTTGCCATAGCTTGTCGCGGGTGAACGTATGTTGACGTAGGTTGTCGTTGGTTATCGCATGTATGGTCGTATGTTGTGGTCGTATAGGTGGCCCTCCTTGGCCGCGACGATTGGGTCGCCGGTTGTCAGCGGCTTGCCGTAACTTGATGTCGATTGACGGTGGTATGGCTTGCCTCACAGTTTTTCGCGACCAGCTCAAATATGACGGTCGCTGGCAGTCGCCTAAAAGGTTTAATTAGGGGCTAAAGTATAGTTTATGTGCAATGTTTGTTCAAGAAAAGACTTCATTTAAAAACAGGCAAAGAATTGTCGCGCGTGTATTATCGTGTTAAACACTACCTGACCCGCCTACTGACTCAGACAGTGACCAGAACGATGATCTCGCCAAATCCCTGGACTACATTTTAACCATTCTAAACTAGTATTGTTTTCATTCGTGAAGGTGCAAGTGCCTAGGATATAACGTTGAGGGCGAACCTCCTCCAACCATGATGACCATCGACATGACCGAGCTTAACACCAAACAAGAAGAATGCAACTATGGCTTTGACGCCGAAGAAAGTACACCACAAGCTGAAACATGAATTAAATCTCAATAGGGAATATAGTCAAGTCCATCACAAGTCCCTGTAAGTTCCTTGTAAGTCCATCACAAGTCCTCCAGTTCTAATTCAAATCACAAGCTATTCAAATGAGCTTTGACAAAAGCATTTCTTGTGCAGGGACTTGTGCAGGGACTTGTGCAGGGACTTGTGCAGGGACTTGTGCAGGGACTTGTGCAGGGACTTGTGCAGGGACTTGTGCAGGGACTTGTGCAGGGACTTGTGCAGGGACTTGTGCAGGGACTTGTGCAGGGACTTGTGCAGGGACTTGTGCAGGGACTTGTGCAGGGACTTGTGCAGGGACTTGTGCAGGGACTTGTGCAGGGACTTGTGCAGGGACTTGTGCAGGGACTTGTGCAGGGACTTGTGCAGGGACTTGTGCAGGGACTTGTGCAGGGACTTGTGCAGGGACTTGTGCAGGGACTTGTGCAGGGACTTGTGCAGGGACTTGTGCAGGGACTTGTGCAGGGACTTGTGCAGGGACTTGTGCAGGGACTTGTGCAGGGACTTGTGCAGGGACTTGTGCAGGGACTTGTGCAGGGACTTGTGCAGGGACTTGTGCAGGGACTTGTGCAGGGACTTGTGCAGGGACTTGTGCAGGGACTTGTGCAGGGACTTGTGCAGGGACTTGTGCAGGGACTTGTGCAGGGACTTGTGCAGGGACTTGTGCAGGGACTTGTGCAGGGACTTGTGCAGGGACTTGTGCAGGGACTTGTGCAGGGACTTGTGCAGGGACTTGTGCAGGGACTTGTGCAGGGACTTGTGCAGGGACTTGTGCAGGGACTTGTGCAGGGACTTGTGCAGGGACTTGTGCAGGGACTTGTGCAGGGACTTGTGCAGGGACTTGTGCAGGGACTTGTGCAGGGACTTGTGCAGGGACTTGTGCAGGGACTTGTGCAGGGACTTGTGCAGGGACTTGTGCAGGGACTTGTGCAGGGACTTGTGCAGGGACTTGTGCAAGGACTCGAATACAACTCTGAATCTAAATACGAGGACAGAATGGTTAGGTTAATATATTATTTTTTTGCATCTGTGTCTGACTTGCGTATAGAGAGATCTAAATTGACTCTCAGATGAGCCACGCATAAATTCCAATAATGCGAAAAAAAAGGAAATGTACAAAACAAAAAGTTAAAGGTCTATGCAGACCTTTCTGGAAGAATTGCCGTTTCGTAATTTAAAATGTACCTTGGTGTAACAAGACCAGGGGTGATAGAATGCTATAAAATGACAACAATTGGGGTTAATCAGCGTAAATGTAACTGGCCTTCTCGTTAACATGTTCAAACACTGACAAGTGGTGGCGCTGTTCGTGACGTACATTCGGTAACCCAAAGGAGAAACAGCATTATAGTCTGTCACCTGACCATAAGTCAGCCGGAGCTGGAGTTTGGCCGTCCAAATTCGTTTATATTATGGGTCGGTTGGAAATGTATGCAAGCTCACGCTATCTTTATTGGTGTTGCCGCAACCTGCAGCAACACATCTGGCTGACATTCTTATTTTGAATAAGGAAATTCAGACCAAATCGATTGACAATAACCTGAGTCAACTAACTGATTATGCATATACGCGTGGCACATGCTGCACGGCCCGGTCGGCTGGTCGAGGTGTCCCCGAATGTACGTCACGATTATGCAAATTGTACATGTTAATAAGCTATCATTCTAGGGGCGGGGCCGTTTCCTACAAGACACCTTATATTTTGTTTTCTCTTATTTATTTCTTAAATAAAAAACTTGGATATACTGGAAATCACTCAATTAAATAAAATCTTTCATTTAAACTAATAACAATTACATGGGTCCTTTAACCAAAGCTTAATATGATTGTTTACCGGCCTACACTTCCAGATAATTTGTGTAAATGTTAATGAGTAATCCGGAACAAATGCAAGGTCTAGCTTAATCGGATCAAGATATGGCTCTTTTATACAGATGGCATGTACAAAACTGGGTTGTCCACGGGAGCTTTATTGTAAATAAGCATGTTGAAGACAAAAACTAAATGTAAGAAGTTCGAGTGCGGATGTGTATATGACTATAAGAAACTATAGAAACCACATTAAGTGAGTTGGTCTTCCATTCAGACTGAGGACTTGGGACAATGGGGGATTAGTGATAATAGTGACCCCGAGGACCTGAGCCAAGTCCTCGTGTGTGTAGCTACATCGAGCTAGGTGTATTGTATTTTATTGTACATTGAATGAAAACGACAGGAAGAACGTATGCGCACACGCGTCGTGTCCGATGTAAATAACGTCTTTTGGGGAAAACGGTAATTAGGTTGGTTTCATTTCGACCAGATGTTTAAAATGGGATAAGTAATTAACAATCCAAAACATAAAGTATTCAGGGATTTTAGGACCTACATGTAGTACCCCTTTAACTGTTGTTTTGGTAACCACCCTTGGCTTAATGTAATAATAGCTCAATGAATCAAGTACGTTGCTATAATATATCTTATATATCTACGGCATTTGTGGCTGTAATCAATAGTGAGTTGATTACATTCACGTCAGTTTACACGTTCCTACCACAAATGTACTCAATAATCACCTGTTTTCTCAATTATGTGATATTTATATAAAGTAAACTTACTACACTACCTCAATCGAGCGTTGGTATAAAACAAAATGGCGTCGTTATACAGCGCCCCCATTCGACCACCAATACAGCTCATTAGGTTGTCTGATTAAACCGGCTCAGCTCGGTTCCACCGCCCATACCGGGCGCGTCGCTGGTGCGCTTTATGGCCGTGTCCGAAACGGGTGTCTATAGCTACGGCTAGGTCTATTGTCTACGGCGGTCATTTTGTAGCGCTGTCCGAAATGACGGTCTAGAGCTACTAGCTCAGGCAAAACAAAATGGCGCTAACGTTAATTTTGGAGCAAATTTTCGTTTATTTTTTAATGATAGTGCATTGAATTGAAACTAACAGATCGACAAATACGTCAATATCATCAGGTATTTCGACTGGCTGTAAACAAACATTGCGTAACATCTAGCAGACGATAATTGTTGTAAATTCTTACATCGTAATTTTGCAAACACTAATTCAAGCATCGCTTGGGGGCGCAATAACTAGCCGTATAGGCTCTATCGTAGCAATTCCATTTGCCTTGGCGCCTGCGTAGACGTAGCTGTAGCTTTAGACGTAGACCATAGCTCTAGACACTCGTTTCGGACACGGCCTAAGCTCCAATAAGCCATTTGCGCGTGACCCCGAGTTAAATTTGAATAACATCTGGTACACTGACTCTTGCTCACACAGCTTGGCAAAGTTTAACTTTAAATTCTCCATACCAAAGACTCTGTTGCTATATCACGTGATTCGGGGCAAGCCTTACGCTAGCAACCCCCAGCTCTGGAATGGTCTGGTGTCTTTTTGCCATTCGCACCCATTGTGAATAATGTATTGGTGCTGAGCGTCTTTTACGTAACTATGCAAAAGCTTGCCCCGATCACGTGATATAGAAACAGTGTCTTTGGTCTGGAGAATTTAAAGTTAAACTGTGCCAAGTTGTGTAAACAAGTCAGTGTACCAGATATTATTTAAATTTAACACGCAAATGGTCAATTGGATAGATTCTGTGTGACCTGTGAACTGGAGGTCACCAGTTCCGCTCTTACGTGCATTAGGCCGTATTTTTAACGTTGAGGGCGCTGCGCTCACGTCATTGGGGGGTGTAATTAAAAGTGATTGTAAGATAATTCACGTCAGTTTACATAATAGCTCAAATATAAATTTTCCAGTATTCAATTTTTAGATAAAAGTAAAGTTACTAAACTATCTCAGAAAATGGCATCTGGCAACAATGTATTCATGCACTTTATTTTAAAAAGTTGGAAGGCCTAAATGTAATACTATCAAACTGTAACAAAAGAAATTCTTGGTAGTTTGGACGCCAGGAATATCCTGGAATAACATGCAATTTAAATAAAAAAATCAAAATGGCTGCCATTGCATGTTTATCCACCTATATTTTGTTCAAAGGACAAATCTGCGATGGTCCAAAATATCTTTCTTGTGACATACTCTGGCTGTGTGCCAAATTTCGTGCTTGTATTATCACTTACACTTGTGTGACCCCATATCCTACCTTTATCTCCTTCCAGTGAGAATCCAGCCCTCGCGCCGGATGACGTATATAAACGCAAAGTTTTCCCTGAATTCAAAACGGATGACGCATAAACACGCCAAGTTCAAGTTCGAAAATGTCTGTCAGCAGCGAGCAAGCCCGGAAATGCGTGGGTGTGCTTCCCGGCACTATCGGCCTGAACCCGCTTCGGATCAAGTTTCGTTAAAAATAATCCCGCCCCTCGGCTCGGTGATGATAAAATAATCCCGGCGCGAACTGGTTATTAAAAGTAGGATACACCATTTGCAGATATCGAAATTGTTTACTATCAACATTGTTTACTACCGAACAGAAATATCTTACTTGTTTGAAAGTAAATAATGATTCTAGGCATCTAGCAAAATTATTGCGCTAGATATCGTGTAACCAAAAAATCACCCCCTCAGGCGGCGATCGCGATGAAATCAAGAGCAAGAAGAACAACTGCCCGATGCAGATGTAATATGGCATTCTGGAATTACCAACAATCAATGCAGTAGTATTGAAAGTATACAGAAAAGAGCTTAATAATATAATAATTTTAGGCAGGAACTATCGTTCATATGATTCTGCACTCCAACTGCTACATCTCGACCCGTTGTCCTCGAGGAGAGAATATCACTGCCTTAATTTGCTAGAATCTCCTGACGAATGAGCGTTGTAAATCTTGATTCCCCGCATCTAGATTGGCTAGCCATGGTAGGAACCTTCGTAACTAAACATATTTCAATGATTCTAGCTAAAACACGTCGGTTCAGAAATCGCCCAGTTCCATATTATATTGATCTTATTAATTCAAGTGGTTAAGTGTGGAAATATATATCTTTTATTCACTGGCGTTTTTTTAATATTTACATTTTATTGACGTTTTGGGTATTTTTTCTTACGTCTTTTGTCTTGATTGTTTGGGTCCTTTTATTTCGCAATTGTTTTTCAAAAAATATATATTAGTTGTAATGGGTATTTTAACTATTGATAAGGTTACCTGTGATTTTTTTAAAGTTGTCTTTATTGTTTATATAATTTATTTTTAAATATTTATCTGTAAACTATGTACAATTTGGCCTTTTGGCCACGAAACACGAGTTTTTAATAAACCAACAATAATAATAATAATAATAATATACCGGTACAAAACGAACGCATTTTCTTTTGCTTTTTTTCGTGGCATCTATGATTGTAAAACTTTGGACATGTCAGTTAAATGCAGGACAATAAGACACCATTGGTAATTGCTTGAATAGGTGGATTTGGGGGTTGTATTTTATAGTAAATATCGTTTACCTGACCTATCCGAAGGTTTACAATCATGGATGCCGAGAAAAAAGCAATACAAAACAGCTTTCGTTTTTAACCGGCGTCGGGCTGTGACTCTTATGTTGTTCTTGGTTTTTTTCGCGATCGTGAGTTGTTTTGATAAAATTCACTTTTTTGAACAATTACAGGATATCTAGCGCAATCATTTTGCTGGATGCCTACAATCGTTATTTACTTTCAAATAAGTAAGATATTTCTTAATAATTCGGTAGTAACAATATTCGATATCTGCAAATGGTGTATCTATACCTTTAAACGATATTTAATATAAAATAAAACCCCTCAAGTCGAATCCACCCACTCCTGAAAATTCAAGCAATTACCAATGGTGTATCCTACCTTTGAATGCTGCTACAGTTTTCGCATTCAATACTCCTTGCGGAGGTGAAGAAGTACTTCCTACAACCAATGTTTTTCCTCAGAGATGGCTTGTTTCAGAGAGTTTCAGATAGTGACCTCTTGTACTGGATTTTGCTGTCAAATATTGTCCCTATATGCCCACAACACTACATGGGCAAAAACACCTTCCAAAGCACGAAAAGCTTGTTTGTTTGTTATCCCAAAAGTCAAGAAAGTATACGAGGGTAATTGATTTGGAATCCGAGTGGCATCTCAATTTTGTCAGTCTTCCCCTGCTGACGACAGTAACAATAAAACGGCAACACGTCAGTTTGGAAGCCACAATAGGGAAGCCTTTCTGATTGACAGGTCGGCATCCCGCCCGACGCCACCGCAGCGGAGAAGCGTCAATAACTCCGCCCATCTGTATCAATGTATACACAGGGATTATGCAACAACAATGGGTCACATAAACCACTGTATGTCATTCACTACATGTATAGTCTTCACGTCGTACGCAAGATGCATGTTTAGTTTTACAAGCGATTGTACGTATATACGTGTATTATTAAGATCGGTCTTTTAAGAAACTCGATTTCACCTTATTGACTGCCTGGTCTCGTACGGTGGTGGAAGATGGGGATTTGAACGTCGATCAACCCATCAGCCCTAGCTTGTCGGACCGTCGTTCCAACCGGGTCAGTTTGCCGACCTGTCACAGGTAGGGGCAGAACTTAAGGTACCGGACTATATGCCTCACATAACTGTGCGTCAGATGGCGACCTTGCCACATCCCGCTGATATGATCTTGAAAGAAGAAACGCTCGACTCCACGGTAAGAAATGTCATTTTTACATTAATAGGTCATTCCAAGTTGTAACTCGACGTCTCAAAATATAGGCCTTATGTCCGGAAACTGGGGTGAGGCCATTACAGTACTCATACAATATCATTGCACAGTTTTGCTATGAATGGTGCTTCAATTGTTGATGGTCAACACACAGAATGGACCCCAGAAAATCGTTATACATGTAGTTACTCTTTTTCTGAAATACAAATCTTGCAACATGACAGTTCCGGGTATTAAGACACTAGGGCCTTTTTCCAAACCCCTGGCTTCGGCTCCGTAATTGGCTCTAGCTCATGAATGAAGCCTGAATCGAAGCTGGTCGGAAAACGGCCTAGGATCATATTTAAACATGTCCTACAGCCCATTTTTCAAACCTAGTCGGTTCCGGCTTCAGCTCCAGCCCATTGCTAAACTGCATGAATGAGTCATAATCTATCTACCCACCAAGTTTTTTTGAAATTCCTCAAGTAGTTTTGTTTGTCGGTAATCCTGCCAAAAAAAAAAAAAAAACGTCGGCGGATGTAATAAAACAAAACACACACACTTTTCTCACTTTTCCCAAAGGATAAAATCACCATCCTCACAAACTCGAGAATATTTTTAAGTTTGGTTAGTCCGATTTTAATGATCTAAAATTATTTTGAAAGGTTACAGTATTATGACAAAGTTTAAATATTAATGGCAATAACAACTTACTTGGTAAGAAGTACAGCAGCTTTGGATAGTATAATGCATTTTTAGAAACTTTTCACTTCGAAGTACTGCGGCTATGAAAAAAGATATCACTTTTTATTCCCAAAAATTTGAATCTGAGAAGCGTTACTGCAGTGACGTTTCTCAGATTGTGTATTCCAATGCAGATTATTCTTCCTGCGTGGACATAACCGCTCCAGATATTCGGCAATATCTCAAAATCGCTACCACCTTTTGAAATGCAATTTGTACATTTGTACATCTATAACTATAGAGGATTGAAACAAACAGTGGGTTCCAATTGCCAAACGTATACGATCCCTTTAAAAAGAATATAACCTAATGTCATTGATTCGCATGGTGACAAATAAAATTAAACAGTTTGGAGATCGACGGGTGCACACGTTCTGTCTGTGACGCACTGTTTACACGTCGGGCTGTTGTTACCAATAACCACCCCCAGAAATATCTGAAAGAAATTCCTGAGATTCCAGGAACACAATAACCAACACAAAGGAGAGAGGGGGGGGGGGGGGGGGGTCCCCTCTTTCCCATTTCTTGCTTCATATGATGCGCCCACATAGCAGTACACCAATCCATGTGGTATAGAACAACCGACCATGTTGTGTAGTTACTTTAGATCCGACATTACATAAAATGCCATACACACAATGTCATAATGCACCCACCATTCACAACAATTTGTTATTTTGTATAATAAAAACAAATCCTGTTGGTTTTTTCCATCGATTGTTAGCAAAGGAACTTCTCAGAAATTCGGGTTTGAATGGGACAATTCAGTGCATGCCCTCGCCCAAAGTTCCGCCCAGCGGGGCGCCGGTCGTATACGTTCTACTTGAGATAACTCGGCGATCGATTAATAACAGAGCCAACTATTCGTATCCCTCAAAAACTTTTCAGGACTATAACTTAGTTGATTTCAAAAGTTGTTTTTCCCCTTCTTTTTGAAAATGATGCATTTACATCTCTTGCTAAGTTATAAGTTTTATATGTATCGTATTAACCTTCATGGCTGGTGTTCTTTGAAAGGGGTTTACTGGAGTCATTTAAATCGGGATGAGGCGGTGCATCAACATACAAAAAGACAACAAATGAATATTTTGATCAAGCAAAATGTGTCTGAATTCGGGAATTTTGACTTTGAGATATCGTTCGTAAATGTTGGCAGTGGTTTGTATGGTGGCCCTGGAGGGACTACGTAAATCGTAAATATATTGCCCTAAAGTCGTGAATATTGACGCCAAGTATTGACGCCAAATTTCACAACTTTACCCAAAAGTCGTGAATATTGATGTCAACTTTGACGTCAATATTCGCGTCAAATTTCACGACTTGCCCCCAATGTCGTGAATATTGACGTCAAATTTCACGACCCGGCGACACAAATTTTAACGCGATTTGTTTGCGCAAATATAGGTTCTGGTGCGCATTTCTAGAATGCTATAGCTATGCTTCGTGCATACGTTTGAAAAAATTGAAATGTATACAAAATGTACTAATAATATACATGTATATGACATTATAAAGGGATCGTATACGTTTGGTAATTATTCCAGAAATTAATGGCAATAAAAACTTACTTGGTAAGAAGTACAGCAGCTTTGGATAGTATAATGCATTTTTAGAAACTTTTCACTTCGAAGTACTGCGGTTATAAAAAAAAAAAAAACACTTTTAAACCCCAAAAATTTGAATCTGAGAAGCGATACTGCAGTGACGTTTCTCAGATTGTGTATTCCAATGCAGATTATTCTCCCTGCGTGGACATAACCGCTCCAGGTTTTCGGCAATATCTCAAAAAGGCTACCACCTTTTGAAATGATTTTTTGACAGGTAAGTTTTATGGTATACATGTATATCTATAACTATATGGGATTGAAACAAACAGTGGGTTCCAATTACCAAACGTATACGATCCCTTTAAAGCTTGTGATAAGACAGAGACAATAGCAAAAAATAATAATTAAAAACAAGCTTGTATTAAAGAGTAACATTCACTTTAAATTTTTAATGTATTCATTATAGTCCCGATCGAGGGTGTTAGTCTGTTCGGCCATTCTGCACTCAATGCATTATTAATAATTATTTCTAGTAATGAAACAACGATACGCCAGCCGGACTCCCTTCAATGAAAACACGAACATTAAAAACAAGGTTGGACACAAAGGTTGATTTTCAAGGATATCATAGAACATTGTATTTTTAACTCGGCAGGAAAATAATCCTATTATATATCTATAAATATATGAACAGGTTAACCCGGATAGAATGTGTAAATATTATTAGTATTGAAATTGATATATTCGGCACTGTTATATGGTTAATCTTTATTTTGGAAAGGTCCATCCAACTATGCCTAATATGCCGGTATATATGTTTACCTTGTAACTCAAATTCCTCATACCTACGCTTTAAATTCGTCCCCGGTTATCGCCAAGATCAATTCTCAACATTTCAATTTCTGAAAGTTGACGATGAATTTAATTTAAAGGTAGGATACATCATTGGTAATTGCTTGAATTATTATGAATGGGGGGGGGGGGGGGATTTCGGGGGTTGTATTTTATAGTAAATATCGTTTAACTGACCTGTTCGAAGTTTTACAATCATGGATGCTGAGAAAAGCAAGAAAAACAATCAGTTTGTTTTCAACCAGCGTCGGGCAAGTTTTCCTAAGTTGCTCTTTTTCTTTTCGCGATCGCCGTCCGACGATCGTGATAACAAAATATCAAGTTATCGGAACAATTGCTGGATATCTAGCACAATAATTTTGCTGGATGCCTCCAATCATTGTTTACTTTCAAATAAGTAAGATAATTCTGAATAATTCGGAAGTAAACAAAATCGAGATTGCGAACTGGGTGTATCCTACTTTTAAGGTGCAGTTTAATTCAATTTTATATCACTCTAATTCGTAAAATTCGTCTTATTTGGGCATTTGGTGTAAAAATAAAAAAATAAAAATACAATTGTTTTTTTGATTCAATTAATTTGACGCTGTTGTCAATCCGTTACGTTCTGTCCACTCTCAAACGTTACAATTGTACAATTAATTTAAAAGATCAAAAACATGAAACTTATAATTTAAATAAAATAACAAAATAAAAACATAACAATTCTAATGTAAAAAAAAAAAATTAAAATTAAAAATAAGATTTTTCGATTCTACGCCGATCGCCCCACCCCCATGAGACAAATTTGAGACGATTCAGAATGCTGCAAATTTGAAGCATACTACACCTTAAATGAAATCCTTTGGTAACTTTTTGAAGAATTGATCTCGGCGATTTTTGGGGACAACATTAAAGTGCCGATTTAAAGGAATTTGAGTGACAAAAGTGTTGAAAGAACTGATAAAACCTTTCCTTGAAATATGTGACCCAGCACACAAAAATCAGGAATAAGTCGGAAAATGACTTTGAGATAAGGCCTACATAGTAAGATTGGACATTTAATTAGCTTTATATTTTAAATACACAAATAATGTTTTTTCAAATAATATCCACCACAAGCCTATAGCTCAAATGTTATTGGCCATGATCTACAATCTTATGATGGCTATATATCATTAAAAAACTTATAAAATGTGACCCGCTCTGCAAAGATGAGTCTGATGACGCAAAATACATTTGTACGTAAAGGGCAAATATTTTTTCCAACAAATATTTGTTTTGTTTTAAAGCATTTTAGTTTCTCCGACACCTATATTTTCAGATCTGATTGATTGAAAAGATTGTTTTGATCTCTAAATTAAATTTAATACAGGTTGTGTCATTCTCTTACCATAGCATCTAACGAAGCACTACATTTGTAAATCTCCATTTCTTTTTAAAGATATTTTGAATATAACTATATGTGACCCAGCACGAGTAAAATGAGACACTTCGAGGCAAAAATGAAAATTGAGATTTTGATTTCATCGTTTAAAGGTAGGATACACCATTTGCAGATATCAAAAATATTTACTACCGAATTATTAAGAAATATCTTACTCATTTGAAAGTAAATGTTGATTCTAGGCATCCAGCAAAATGATTGCGCTATATATCCTGTAATTATTCTGAAAAATATAATTTTTTAATGAAAAATTCGCGATCGCCGGACGGCGATCGCGAAAAAACAAAGATAACATAAGAATAACTGCTCGACGCCGGTTGAAAACAAACGCTGTTTTTCGTGCTTTTCTCGGCATCCATGATTGTAAAACTTCGGACAGCTCAGTTAAACGATATTTACTATAAAATACAACCCCCCAAATCTACTCATTCATGATAATTCAAACAATGACCAATGGTGTATACTACCTTTAAAGCTAAACAAGCTTTAAATGATGAAACCAAAATCTAAATTTTCATTTATGCCTCTAAGTGTCTCATTTACTCGTGCTGGGTCACATATAAGAAAAAGCAAATTTCCCAAAATTGTAAAAGACCAATGCATTACACTACAGAGTTGTGCCATATATCAAATGAAAGCCTATTTTCTGCTTTTTCTGACCAACTGTAAAACTAAAACAAACAAAACATTTTTAACACATCAGACTCATTTTTGCACGGTTGGTCACAAATGTGCAATCTTACCATGTACATATCTAAAAACAAATCATTATCCGACTTTATTCCTGTTATAGTTTGAGAACAAACACAAGACGTAATTTTAACATAGGTAGTCCTTTGTGTTATGACAATGGGTTGACATTGGCATTCATCGACCACCTTTAAGTGTTAGTCTACGTTGGAGTGGAATCTACGCTTGTTTAACTACATTGAAGGCCATTTTTTCGAACGCCAAGGTCGCGCGTTGCGGTTTATTTTACATGAGCGGCACGTGCCGCGGCTATGCATGCGCTCACTACTCATAATGTGCAATATTAACAGTCGCTTGCGCACTTTTGATTGCCGCCAGATATATTCAATGCAAACAACGCGAAAACAACGATTAAGCATTAAACCCAATCTAGCGTTTTATTTGTTTGTTGTTTGAGTAAGTCCAGTGGAAAATCATGGCCCAAAACATCTATCAAAAGGAATCGATTTTACAAAAGTAGTGAGGTGATGTCGTTAATGTTCGCAGTAATGAATCGCTTAACTATCGATAATTGCTCTTGCCAGCGTAATACCGCTGTAGCCATTGGCTGCTGGTTGCTGTGAATATTATGTTTTATGTAGTTTTTTTTCATTCGAATTTACTAAATTCGTCTAGAAACATCGAGTGTGTGCACTTACGGTGTTTAATTTCGTCTTTTTGTTGATTATGGGTCAGTAGTTTTCTCTGTAGACCCTATTTTGTGGAGCCCAGTCAGAAGTCTTTTCGCACCGAGAAATATTTAATGGGATCGTATACGTTTGGTAATTACTCCAAAAATTAATGGCAATAAAAATTTACTTGGTATAAAAAGGACAGCTTTGGATAGTATAATGCATTTTTAGAAACTTTTCACTTCGACGTACTGCGGTTATGGAAAAAGATATCACTTTTTATCCCCAAAGATTCGAATCTGAGAAGCGTTACTGCAGTGACATTTCTCAGATTGTGTATTCCAATGCAGATTATTCTTCTTGCGTGGACATAACCGCTCCAGATTTTCGGCAATATCTCAAAATCGCTATCACCTTTTGAAATAATTTTTGTTACAGGTTAGTTTGATGGTATATATCTATAACTATATAGGATTGAAACAAACAATGGGTTCCAATTACCGAACGTATACGATCCCTTTAACTTTGGAAATTAATTATTCAAAACTCTGTCAAACATTGCCAGATTTTGACGTTTGATGTCTCATTTTAAAGTATCTTTGAAACCATATCTATATTATCGATGTTAGTTATACATTCTACGTGTGGTAATTCCGTTATATTTTGTTGCATTTTGTTTGTGTACACCCTGTATAGGTTGAACATTTTTCATTTTGTGAAGTGCCGTGGCCTCGTGGTCTGATACAGCATTAAATGTGTGGTCTGTGGGTAACAGGGGTAAAGCTACCGGTTGTGGGTTCGAGTCCAGCTACGAGCTGTGTTGCATGTGTCCTTGAGCAAGCTTTTTGTCACTCGTTGCTTCTCTAAGACTTAGGAGTAAATGTGTACCTGTGGGGGGCAGATATGGTTATTGAAACCAGTATCTTTGAAACCATATCTATTTTATCGATGTTAGTTATACATTCTATACGTTTAGTAATTCCGTTATATTTTGTTGCATTTTTTTTGGATACACCCTGTATAAATCTGTTTCCTTTCCCCTGACATAGGTAAGTGAAAGTGAACTGTGTAATGGTTGCGGCGACTCCATCTCCGACCGTTACTTGCTTCGTGTTGGCGGCGTGCTAAGCTGGCACGTGAGGTGTCTAAGCTGTACGGCATGTCGAACCAAGTTGGATACGCAAGTCACGTGCTACTCTCGAGAATCCAAGGTCTACTGTAAACACTGCTATTTAAGGTATGTACAAATATAATCCAATATGGCTGTCTCCAATATTCGAAATTTCTTACCACCAATGGAATATTCGAATACTTTTTTGCCAGGGTATACCCCCCCCCCCCCAATAAAAACACTCACAAAAAACACACACAAACGCAACTACGTTTGTTTATGGTGTAAATCGAGGAGTTTCTTTTGTTCCTCTCGATAATTTCCTTTGTTTGTACTTTTTTCCGAGGGCTCTCATTGGTTTTGTACACGAATCTCAATCGAGGACGTCCTCGATTCTAACCCTAACGCCAATTCACCTTCGTGTCGCCAGGCATCTGTCCTCCATTTACACCATAAACAAACGCCAGGAATCGTGGACCCAAACGTAAACTTCTTTGGAAGACCTCCTAACGGATTCGCAAAAATGTGCCCGGACGACTCGACCGACGGCCTATACTCGACCGACGGCCTATACTCGACCGACGGCCTATACTCGACCGACGGCCTATACTCGACCGACGGCCTATACTCGACCGACGGCCTATACTCGACCGACGGCCTATACTCGACCGACGGCCTATACTCGACCGACGGCCTCTACTCGACCGACGGCCTCTACTCGACCGACGGCCTCTACTCGACCGACGGCCTCTACTCGACCGACGGCCTCTACTCGACCGACGGCCTCTACTCGACCGACGGCCTCTACTCGACCGACGGCCTCTACTCGACCGACGGCCTCTACTCGACCGACGGCCTCTACTCGACCGACGGCCTCTACTCGACCGACGGCCTCTACTCGACCGACGGCCTCTACTCGACCGACGGCCTCTACTCGACCGACGGCCTCTACTCGACCGACGGCCTCTACTCGACCGACGGCCTCTACTCGACCGACGGCCTCTACTCGACCGCCGGCCTATACTCGACCGCCGGCCTATACTCGACCGACGGCCTATACTCGACCGACGGCCTATACTCGACCGACGGCCTATACTCGACCGACGGCCTATACTCGACCGCCGGCCTATACTCGACCGACGGCCTATACTCGCCCGGCGGCCTATACTCGACCGACGGCCTATACTCGACCGACGGCCTATACTCGACCGACGGCCTATACTCGACCGCCGGCCTATACTCGCCCGGCGGCCTATACTCGACCGCCGGCCTATACTCGACCGCCGGCCTATACTCGACCGCCGGCCTCTATACTCGACCGGCGGCCTCTATACTCGCCCGGCGGCCTATACTCGCCCGGCAGCCTATACTCGCCCGACGGCCTATACTCGACCGACGGCCTATACTCGACTATTGAGCTGAGACACGCGTCATGACAGCCGTCATAACTCGTCGAAACGCACCCCTAACACCCGCCTCGATAGACGGTTGCTGCTATGGGCGGCTAAGGACAGCCACACCGCGCCGTGTTACGTATAGTCGGCAGGTTGCGCCGGCTACAACCGCAACAACTATACCGTCCACCGCACCGCACACACCGTCCACGACCAGTGCAGATTCACGCAGAGGCACCGCAACAAAACGCCCTTCCCCATTCCCCTCCCCCTCCTCCCGTTCGGCATGTTCACCTTGATCAGTGATATTCCTGTGATTCATTAGTGACTATTATGTTTCTGCCCGTTATTCACGAATGATCAATCACACAAAATACATGCCACAGGCTACAATTTTGTTTTTTCGCCAGAATCACCGCTTCCATTCATGTAGGCATGATATAGGCCTTGACAGTATCGAACGTGTACGTTCGCGTGTGCACCCCCCTAAAAAAAAAGCAATACAACGGCCAGTTGTGTTTTGATAAAACACGTTACCTGTGAACAATACGTAATTAAAACACATTCATTAAATGTTGGTTTTCTGAATTCAAGACCGATTTTTTTTTTTTATATATCGTCATCGTTTTCACGAAGGGGCGAATTTCATGAAAAAAACGTCTATTTATCGATATTTTTTATTTTATTTTAAGAAAACGGTTAAATATTGCAATATCTACAACCTGGTGAAGTTTTGCATCCAAAAAATAATTAAAATCACAATTAACCTAATAAGGAATAGGCGAATTGATCATCAAGTGCCGTTTAGCGTTTTCACGAAGACGCGAATTTTAAATGATGTTGACTTTATCGTGTTTATAAAGGGGCGCTTTGGTGCTCGTACTTACTTTTCATGACGTTTTCACGAAGAGGCGAATTTGGGCAAATTTGGGCGAGTTTGGGCGAGTTTGGCGCGTACTGGCTACTAGCGTTTTCACGAAGAGGCGAATTTGGGGCGTAGTGGATAAATGTATACATTCTGACTCTCTCACACCCACCGTGGCGAATTGGCTAATCGGGTTTTTTTTCGTTTTCAAGAAGAGGCGCTTCTATTAATCGATTAATTCTGCAAAACTAATCGCCTATTTTTCCTAAAGTTTGCTATATTTAAGAAGATTGGAATCTCTTCTTTCCCATGATACCTTAATCTTGTATATTCTATGAATCTTTATGTTTTCAAACTGCCAAACGAAAAAAGGACCAACTTTACACGCGATTTTCTAAAAAGTTTGTTCAGACCGTGAAAGGCTAAATTCGCCTCTTCGTGAAAGGCTAAATTCGCCTCTTCGTGAAACCGGTGACGATATATGTGACTGTCACCACAATATGAGAGTAAAGTCGGGAAAATTGAAAATGGATATATTGGTACTTTCGAATTCTTGGGAAAGAGAGCTTTCCAATGGTATATAACACTTGGGGGTTTTGCTGTAAATACATTTTACAGCGCTCCAGAAAGCCATGGGTTTCACAAAACGTGTTTGTGAGAAAAATTACCAAATACACATCTTAAACAAAACACGCAAAAGATTGCAAAAGAGGACAAGTAAGGTTCGGTTGAGCGTAGCAACGGCTATGTTCTAATTATTTTGTTTTCTTCTTGAAACTTTTCACACATACGAACTATTGTATAAACAACAAAACGTGAGATAGTGACACGGACCTAATTTGCATATATAATAAAGGTGTTAATTAGACCACTAATGGACTTTAAAGGGATCGTATACGTTTGGTAATTACTCCAAAAATTAATGGCAATACAAACTTACTTGGTGAGAAGTACAGCAGCTTTGGATAGTATAATGCATTTTTAGAAACTGTTCACTTCGAAATACTGCGGTTATGGAAAAAGATATCACTTTTTATCCCCAAAAATATGAATCTGAGAAGCGTTACTGCAGTGACGTTTCTCAGATTGTGTATTTGATCCAATGCAGATTATTCTTCCTGCGTGGACATAACCGCTCCAGATTTTCGGCAATATATCAAAATCGCTACCACCTTTTGAAATGAACATTTTTACAGGTTAGTTTTATGGTATATATCTATAACTGTATAGAATTGAAACAAACAATGGGTACCAATTACCAAACGTATACGATCCCTTTAATTCAAACACTAACTACGCAAACACTACGCAAAATCATATTTTGACTTTGGATGGCCAAATCTCGAAATCACATTGTGCGACTTTACTCTCATATTGTGGTGACAGGTCACATATTATAAGTATACTGCTTTCAGATAAACGGATGTTTTTGTCTGCCTTGCTATTTTTGAATGTTGTTTTTGAATAAGGGTTGCACACTGACAGAGTTCAAAAAGTGAAAAAAAAGGGGAAACCGATAGACAAAACAAAGGAAACAACAACAAACGAACCCCAAAACAAGAGATTCAGTTTTCTAGAAAACTCCTAAAACTGATCACATGCATGTTATCAAGATCGATAAATTTAGAGCCAAAACGCCTATGTTTTTGTTGTTATTCCTAAATTTGTTGGGCGGTTAAAACGAACGTCATCTTATATTTGGCGGCCTTTTGTGATTTCAAAAACATCAAAAAACCGACTCGGCATTCTAAAAACTCCGTAAACTCAATTAAATTCCCCAAAAAACAAAAAAAAACCAGTAAATTTGGTAAGAAAATTGAAAAATAAAAAAATAAAATACAAATATTTTTTTCATCGAATTCCTTATAACCCCAAAACAAAACAACAACAACAAAACAACAACAAAGGGGGGGGGGGGGGGGGGGGGCGGTAAATAACCACCTTACTATAGATAGGGTCAGTCAGGTGCAGGTTTTTAAACTTGTACTTTTGGGGATGAGTTTATTTCAATAGGGTGTGATCCATTTCTTACAGAAATTTTAGCGCAAAGTGCGCCGGCTGTGAGCGCACCGTACACTCCAGCGACTGGGTCAGACGGGCGAAGGACCTCGTGTACCACCTGGCGTGCTTCGCCTGCGACGACTGCAAACGGCAACTGTCGACGGGCGAAGAGTTCGCCATATTTGACGGCAGGGTCCTATGTAAAGTGCACTACGTGGACATGATCGAAGGCAGTCTGCAAGAAGCCAGCGGTAAACACGGTAAAATGGCAGGGATGTAGTCGAGTCCATCACAAGTCCCTGTAAGTCCCTGTAAGTCCCTGTAAGTCCCTGTAAGTCCATCACAAGCACTTCAGTTCCAATTGACCATTTGCGTGTGGAATTTAAATAATATCTGGTACACTGACTTGTTCACACAGTTTGGCAAAGTTTGACTTTAAATTATCCAGACCAAATACACTGTTGCTATATCACGTGATTCGGGGCAAGCTCTTGCTTAGTTACATTAGAGACGCTCAGCACCAATACATTGTTCACAATGGTTGAGAATGGCACAAAGACACCAGACCATTCCAGAGCTGGGGGTTGCTAGCGTAAGGCTTGCCCCGAATCACGTGATATAGCAAAAGTGTCTTTGGTCTGGAGAATTTAAATGTAAACTGTACCAGATATTATTCAAATTCCACCCGCAAATGGCCAATTCAAATCACAAGCTATTCAAATCAGCTTTGACAAAAGCATTCCTTTGTCATTGTTCACCCAGTTACTTATGACTGGCTTTATGAAAGGACTTGTGACTGGACTTGTGAAAGGACTTGTGACTGGACTTGTGACTGGACTTGTGACTGGACTTGTGACTGGACTTGTGAAAGGACTTGTGAAAGGACTTGTGAAAGGACTTGTGAAAGGACTTGTGAAAGGACTTGTGAAAGGACTTGTGAAAGGACTTGTGAAAGGACTTGTGAAAGGACTTGTGAAAGGACTTGTGAAAGGACTTGTGAAAGGACTTGTGAAAGGACTTGTGAAAGGACTTGTGAAAGGACTTGTGAAATGACTTGTGAAAGGACTTGTGAAATGACTTGTGAAATGACTTGTGAAAGGACTTGTGAAAGGACTTGTGAAAGGACTTGTGAAAGGACTTGTGAAAGGACTTGTGAAAGGACTTGTGAAAGGACTTGTGAAAGGACTTGTGCAAGGACTTGTGAAAGGACTTGTGCAAGGACTTGTGCAAGGACTTGTGCAAGGACTTGCAGGGACTCTAATACAACTCTGGTAAATGGCTAGTCTGTTGCCAAAGTACTGATAATGTAACCAACGGATAACCATCACCAACCGATATTGTCACACAAATAATGTACCGGTTAACAACACGAACTCTCAAATTTGTATCCTAGTGGAGACATCTCTTTGTTCTCGTGTACAAACTGCTTAAAAAGTCGGGCACCTTTTTCAAAATGCTCCTATTTCAACCACAATTAATTTCCTGGGTTGAAATTTCGACCCAATATACCCTATATTATACCCTAACCCAAACACTAACCCTAACCCACATCCTAAACCTATTTTTTGAGTAATTTGAGTACACTCCAAAAATCTAATTCGTGAAATATCCAGTGGAGACCTATTCATCTATAGAAATTTACCCTCCGGGCGTCCTTTTGTTTCCATTATACACATTGTGTTCAGGTCTCCAGAGGGTACCGAATTTCAGATCACAATGACCGATAGTATCATAACTCTTACTACACTCGTGGTAAATATCTGTTATATTATCGCTTAGGACCGATAGTACATGTTACTATAGGTTTTCATTAACCGATTGTGACTATTAATCGTCTAATTTAAAGGTAGAATACACAACTGGTAATTGCTTGAATTATCACGAATGGGTGGATTTGGGGGTTGTATTTTATAGTAAATATATAGTTTAACGTTTTACAATCATTGATGCCGGGAAAAGCAAGAAAAACAGCGTTCGTTTCTAACCGGCGTCGGGTAGTTATTCTTATGTTGTTTTGGGGTTTTTTCGGAACAATTATTGGATATCTAGCGCATTCAATTTGCTGGATGCCTACAATCATTATTTATTTTCAAATTAGTAAAACATTTCTTAATAATTCGGTAGTAAAAGATTTCGATATCTGCAAATGGTATATCCAACCTTTAATTAAAGAAAGGATACACCATTTGCAGATATCGAAAACTGTTATACTACCGAATTATGTAGAAATATGTTACTTATTTGAAAGTAAATAATGAGTCTAGGCATCCCGCTAGATATCCTGTAATTGTTACGAACAAATGGAATTTATGAGAACAAAAAAGAGAGAAAAAACACGATCGCCAGATGGTGATCGCGAAAAAAACAATAGCAAGAACAACTGCCCCACGCCGGTCGAAAGCGTACGCCGTTTTTCTTGCTTTTTTTCTTCGGCATCCATGATTGTAAAACTTCGGACAGGGCAATTCAATAATGTTTACTATAAAATACAACCCCCAAATCCACCCATTACCGGTAATTCAAGCATTTACCGATGGTGTATCCTATACCTTTTAGGCCTATATCATTTTCAAACGATATGGTCGGTCGACCATTGTGTAGAAAAAAACGCCCTATAAACGTATACAATTTAGAAATTTGTCGGGTCAAAACTTGTGTATTTATATATATGTACTCTCTTTGTTTATACTCTCGGAAGATTTGCAAAAAAACTCATAATAATAATCAACATGAATCAACATGTCTGATGATCATTTTGTGGATGCCTAACAGAATCGAAGGCCCATTAAAAAGAAAACCCCAGCTACCATATTATTGTATGCAGACTCGCTGATTACTAACAAGGTTGTCTTGATCCAATTTGGGATCCGGGATGAAGGCGGGCAATTTGCGTTTGGCCTTTCCTAATAAGAGATTCCACACACAAATCTGACGTTGATTAGGTATCGACGCTGCGTGCGCGCACGGTAACATCGTGTGTGGCCCATGCTCGCCCCCGTCACACGCATTTTGGTTAATTAATCAGATTAATTAAGCTTGTAAATCAAGCACTCGTTTATTATGTTCTCCTATATGGCTCTGCTGCCCTGGACCATCAGGAAGGCAAAATGAAAAAAAAACGGGAAGCCTTCCAGATGCGCTGCTGTCGTAGATTCTTGTAAATCCTCTGACAAGGCAAGGTCCGAAATAACTGGTGTGGATCGGAAGAGAACTTCGTCCGATGGCAATTCACAAGAGTCAATCACCCTAATACACGCCTATATAAAACCCAACTTGCTTGGTTCGGCCAACACCACAGTTCTAAAACGCTATAGGGGATGTGAATAGCAAGGCGAGGGTACCTTGAGAGATTGGTGAATTACAGTACCTTGCTGCCACCTTGGATCCTTACACCCGGTCTTATAATACTCCAGGGAGACACCCCGCTTTCATATAAAAGTGCCAAACTCTTTCCACTTTAGGGGTGAAACGAAACGACAGATTCCAGGAGTTAGCTCCCAGACCATAATTCTACGGAATCAAGCAGGGACCGAAAACCAAATTCATATGTGACCTGCTCCCACAAAACCAGACATAAGTGGTTTTTTTTTTGAAGTGAGATATTGTCTTTTCCATTTAGTACACATTTTCAGCTTTCATTTGGTACCCAAACCTCTATACCATACATACTTCCAATTTTATGAGGATTTTAATACGATATATTTGGGAGATAAATTACCACTTTTAGGACACAGTTTGCCTCAATAAATGAATAATTGTTGTACTTTCTCATCAATGAAGTTGATTTTGTTTAACTTAGGGTTCAAGTTAAGTATTCATATTAAAGAATAAAAACATTACGAAAAACAAAAATCGATGTCCGCCAGATTGTTCACCCCATTACAACGTTAACGAGCCGTATCTCGAAATAGCCTGTGCGACTTATGTCGGGTTTCGTAGGAGCAGTAGGAGCGGGTCACATGTGGTCTAGGGCAGGAATCGAACCCGGGCCGCTGCGATGCGCCAGCTTTACTCCCTGTGGGTTAGTTTCTCTTCGATCAAGTCTTGCGTTTGTCAGAAAAAAAAGCCTGTTCTAAATGCCGTGCCATCGCTGCGCCGAAAAGTCCAATTAATTGGCACTTCGTTTAGAACAGGTCTACGAAACAGAGGTTGTAGGTGCATGTATATATCCGGTAATTAATAATGTAGCCACCCTATTCTACACCGTACACCATATGGCATTACTGCTAGCTTCTATTCAGTGCAAAAGCTGTTAGCCAAGGTCTGAGTTAATTACAGAGAGCTCGAACACAACGGGACAAAAGACTCGCCTGGTCTTTCAGTGACTAATATTAACACGATTAAAAAAAAAGAACGGCTTGCGACCCAAATGGCGAAGGTTTGACGGGTCGGGTACGGAGTTTTTGAATCCAATTAATTATGGAATACAATTAAATTAAATGCGAAGACTCGGACGTGAAATAAATTGTATTCAGTTTTCAAAATCGAAAAAATGTTTGGCTGGCTGACTGGTTGGATGGTTAATTTGCTGGACAATTTTATAAAACATGTAAGCACACAAATTTGCTTAGCACCAACAAAGTCTTGCTCAGTAAAAACAGGTTATCGGCCAAAACTCTACGTGCTATTTATTCCAAGCTGAATACCAGTCAAAAACAATAAACATCAACTGAAATTGTTGTTTATAACCCTGGTTATTTTTCAAGGAAGAATATTCATGCTAAGCACATTTTGGTGCTTACACTTTTTTATGAAATTGGCCCCTGGTTGGTTGGCTAGCTGGCTGGTTGGATAGTTATTTTGCTGACCTACTTGTTGGCTGGCTTGTTAGTTGAGTGGCTGGTTGGATAGCTAATTTGCTTACCCGCTGGCTGGCTGGCTGGCTGGCTGGATAGTTATTTTGATGACCTACTGGTTGGTTGGTTGGTTAGTTGAGTGGCTGGTTGGATAGTTAATTTGCTGACCTACTGACTGGCTGGATGGATCGATGGCTGGCTGGCTGGATGGCTGGCTGGCTAGATGGTTGGATAGTTATTTTGATGACCCACTGGTTGGTTGGTTGGTTAGTTGAGTGGCTGGTTGGATAGTTAATTTGCTGACCTACTGACTGGCTGGATGGCTGGCTGGCTGGCTAGATGGTTGGATAGTTAATTTGCTGACCTACTAACTGGCTGGATGGATCGATGGCTGGCTGGCTGGATGGCTGGATGGCTGGATGGCTGGATAGTTATTTTGCTGACCTACTGGTCGGTTGGATGGCTGGCTGGCTGGCTGGATGGTTGGATAGTTATTTTGCTGACCTACTGGTTGGTTGGTTGGTTGGTTAGTTAGTTGAGTGGCTGGTTGGATAGTTAATTTGCCTACCTGCTGGCTGGCTGGTTGGTTGACTGGCTGGCTGGCTGGCTGACTGTCTGACTGACTGACTGACTGACTGGTTGGCTGACTGGCTGGATGGATGGTTGGATAGTAATTTTGCTGACCTACTGGTAGGTTGGCTGGCTGGCTAGTTGGTTGGTTGGATAGTTAATTTGCTGGCCTACTTGCTGGCTGGCTTGTTAGTTGATTGGCTGGTTGGATAGTTAATTTGCTTACCTACTGGTTGGTTGATTGGCTGGCTGGCTTGCTTGCTTGCTAGCTGGCTGGCTGGCTGGCTGGCTTGCTGGCTGGCTGGCTGGCTATATAGCTAGCTAGCTGGATGGCTGGCTGGCTGGCTGGTTGGTTGGTTGGGTAGTTAATTTACTGAGTGACCTGTTTTTTAAAACATTTGTGTTATATGCTAATTTATTGTTGTACTTCCTTGCTTTATTTATGGCTCAGACATTGTCGATAGGAGAAGCATGCATAAATCAAAGAGGATAAGGACGACTTTCTCGGAGGAGCAGTTGGAGGTCTTGCAAGCTAATTTCACGGTAGACGGTAACCCGGATGGCCAAGATTTAGAGCGTATTGCGCAGCAGACTGGTCTCAGCAAACGCGTTACGCAGGTATTAAAGCAATAAACTGTCTTGCATTTTTCATACAGTTGATATTCGTTCACAGTACTTAAAGGTAGGATACACCATTTGCAGATATCGACAACTTGACTACTAACCTAGGTCGACAGAAGCGAGTCAGGTTGGCGTAGCGGTTCTGACCACCACTATGACCCGGGTTCGAACCCCGCCTGGGCCAATTATGTGGATTGGGTTTTCACTCCCTGTCTGACTCCGTGGGTTTTCCCCAGGATTTTCTTCTGGGGTTTTCCTCCCACCTCTAAAACTGTACCTTCTTCTCATTGTCTTCTCTTTTTACTGAGGGCCCCAAAATAATGATCAGCTTCTGCTGGATGGGTTACCCTCAATAAAGATGGTTGTAATTAAAACAAATAAAATAAAAGCCGTTTTTCTAAATACAATGTACTAACTTCCGAGGGTCCAGAGACGCTCATTTATGATACTTGCAGATACCATCTTGGGGAAAACAAGGCGTACGGAAAGGCCTAGCCTCGAACTTTGTCTGAATTTAAAACAAAGGTTCATTATTCTTATTCCTAGGTGTGGTTTCAGAATTCACGTGCACGTCAAAAGAAGCACAGTGGTTCGCCCGGTGAAGGGCTGCACGGCTCATCCTCGGGGGACGAAGGTAAGCATCACCAATGCACCTTATTGTTGGCCGCATGAGGGCGCTGTAAGACGCCATTTTCTGGTTACCCAACACAGGCAAAATTGAAGTAGTTTTATTAACTTTATTTTTATCGAAAAATTGAATATTAGAAAAACATATATTTTGGAGCTAAGAATATTTAAACTGACGTGAATTATCTCATAATCACTTTTAATTATACCCCCCAAAATACCGTGAACACAGCGCCCTCTACGTTCAATAATACGGCCATCGTTATACCTCTGTCATGGATACTGTATGTGTACTGGTCTAGAACGATAACGTGTCCCACCCATATCCCACCAATATCCCACCCATCGTGTGATATCACACGGCAGCCGCAGCTAGCTCACTGTGAGCTGTATATCATTGGTACCCGCGCAATGTTCACCTGCACTCTATTAACGATTTTTCTCACATTCAATTTCATCCGAGATTTTTTTTCAATTTCAAATCTCGGTTACTCTGTTTTTATCTCGAGAATATTCGTCATTACAGATCAAATTTGTCTTATGTCGATTAATTTCAAACTTATGTTCAATAAATTAGTTTGATGTGTGTTTGAGTCAAGGACACATTAATATACTAATTTTCTCGATCTCTGAATACTGCCCTTCGGCAACAGTTTCGACGAATTTGCTGAGGCAAAATATAAAATTGAATGGTAAATGACAAAATGGGTTCGGTAAGAGCACGTACAATTTTGTTCTTGGACAAAATTGAATGCGAGAGTTGGTGAATTTGAGGGGAAAACTGTTATAAAACAATCAATTTAGAATTACACATGCAATGCATGTCCCTACTCTACACCGTGGGATGGATTTGTCAGCTAGCCTAATGGCTATCCATCTGTAGTTTGGCGCCATTTTGTTAGTATATTTAGCGCCATTTTAGTATCATTGAACACCCCAGATCATGTGCAAAATGTCGAAATACTTAATTTGTGCTTTCATTTGTATTTGTCCTAATGATGCAGGATCGAGGCCGGATGTCTGTGTCAGGTGTGCGACTTCGTACTGCGCGTGCGTGGAGAAAAGGGGAGCGACGTGTGTGACGTAATCACCGCACGGTCTGGGGTCAAACATGTAATCACACAAATGTGCTTAGCACGAAAACAAACTTGCTCCGTAAAACAAGGTTACCAGCCAAAACTCTTTTTGTTCATGCTAAGCAAAAACTAGCTGAATACCAGTCACAAACAATTAACATGCTAAGCATGTTTTATGAAATTGACTCCTGATCATCGTGTTAAATGTTTATTACAGTTTTAAAAGTATTTAGTCTGTGCTAAACGTTTGATAAATGCAAGATCTACTTATAAGATACGTATATATAATTCAATAGGTTAGGTCTGTATAAAGGTATGATACACCATTGGTAATTGATTGAATTATTAGTTATTGGTTGATTTGAGGGGTTGTATGTTATATTAAATATCGTTTAACTGACGTGTCCGAAGTTTTACAATCATGAATGCTAAGAAAAGCCAGAGAAACGGTGTTCTTATGTTGTTCTTTTTTTTTCGCGATCGCCGTAAATTCAATATTTCGGAACAATTACATAATATCTAGCGCAATTATTTTGCTGGATGCCTTCAATCAATATTTACTTTCAAATAAGTAAGATGTTGCTTAATAATTTGGTAGTAATTTTGTTCATGATATCTGCAAATGGTGTATCCTATCTTTAATTTGTTTTGACGTTAATAGTAAAGTTCAAAGTGGAATGCGTTACGTACTGTTTTTTTCCATATAACATCAACACACCCAGCAAGCTTCTTTGCATACGGCGAGGTTACCTTTTTTCATATTACATGTAATGTACGTTTTCCTGGCTATTTAAACAAAAATTTCATTCAAGTTCACCATCTCTCACATTCAATTTCGTTCCTCCCAAAGGAAATTCCCACGCTTTTACCCAAACAATTGTGTAATTTCTTATTCAATTTCAACGTTTGGTTACTCTATTTAAACATTGTCTCGGGAATATTCGTCTTTACAGATCAAATTCGTCTCAAGCCGTTGCCGAAAGGCGGCATTTAGAGATTGACTTCGTCTCATATCTTATGTTAAGCAAATTAGTCTTCCGTATGCTTGAGTTAAAGGTAGGATACACCATTTGTAATTGCTTGGAATATCATGAATGGGTGGATTTGGGGGGTTGTATTTTATAGTAAATATCGTTTAACTGACCTGTTTGAAGTTTAACAATCATGGATGCCAAGAAAGCAAGAAAAACGGCGTTCGTTTTCAACCGGCGTCGGGCAGTGGTTCTTATGTTGTTCTTGTTTTTTTCGCGATCGCCTTCTGGCGAACGTGAATTATTTTTTAAAGAAAATTCAATTTTTGGAACAATTACAGGATATCTAGCGCAATCATTTTGCTGGATGCCTAGAATCATTATTTACTTTCAAATAAGTACAATACTTCTTAAATAATAATTCGGTAGTGAATATTTTCGATATCTGCAAATGGTGTATCCTACCTTTAAGCACACACCAGACTAACATAAGTTAATTATAAGTTAATAATTTCGATCTCTGAATTTTGCCTTTGGCAAAAGCTTACACGAATTTGATGCGTAAACGACGAATATCTACCAAAACGTTGAATTTGAATAATAAATGACTACAATTATTTGGTAAAAGCGCGCGTGTGAATGTTTTTCCTCGGACTAAATTGATGTGAGAGTTGGGAAATTTGAAGGAAAAATGTTTTAAAATAGCTGGGAAAACCTATATAAAATGTACAAAACCTAGTATAACTGTTTAACTGTACATGTATAAAAATAGTATGGGCTGGATACGTTATTTCCTGAAGAAAGTACACGTTTTTGCATCCTGATTAATAACTAAATAAACAAAAATAGTCTTAAATTTTTACTTGTTTTAATAATCTTGATAAACAAGGAAACCAAATGGGAAAAATATAATAAGTGTTTATAGCCCAAAAAGGTTTAGTCTCTGAAGTGCAATATTATAATATTTACATATTTTTGTCCATGCTACGCAATTGAAATGTTTAAGGATTAGTAATAGATTTATACTTTTTGGCTGATTTGGAATGTTACTGTCAAAACCAAAGTTAAATGTGTGTATATGTTGTGTACTAATGAAAACATTGTAAGCACATTGTCGACTAGATTGTAAATAACGTGTTGATTAAAATGTTGGGTATATAGACTACTATACGAATAAGTGTGATTTTTATATTTTACAATGAACTCTCGGTTTTATAACATTTATTTTAGATACAGATTTGTTATTTTGTGACCTGTCAAGCACAAACGTCTATCATATCTGTGCAGATCTGGTAATTGATTATGCGCAAATTACCCTTTGACCTTTGACCAATGAGAAGGCGTGTTTTGGGGGCCATCGGCAAACTGCTTATTCGCCGAAACATATATTTTACGAAAGTCACTATTTTTCTAGGCACTTAGGTACCTAACCCGGTTTTTCCCTTCAGCATTGCTCTATGGTTCAAATAATTCACAAGAACATTTGGCGCAGAAAAAGTTGACGATAGCTGGATTCGGACCACAGACCTTTCGATCCATAGCTCACCTCTCTACCAACTAGGCTATTAACGAGTTGGTAGAGAACAGCCTATACTTTACAGTTCTTTAGTGTAGCTGAGTTGCCATTGTCTTTCTCATGAATTTACATTTACACAAATAATCCACACCGGAAACTTTTTTTTTTGAAGAATAAACACTTACGCTTGTAACCTAACACATTTTCTACATATCTAAACAAATAATTGATGAGAACACAATCACCAACACAAACGAAAGGCGGTTCCCTCTGTGTTAGGGTCGAATGCAGTGGTCTTTGGCAAAGACTAGGGGCCAATTTCATGGAGCTGCAAGGAGAATTTCTACGCGAGCTCATTTGCATGAAATGTGCCCCCCCCCCCCCCCCACAATTTCTTTTTAAAAAGGATGCCGTTTGGTGAAAGAAATGGTGGGATTGTGTAAATATAGCATATTATCAACTCCCTGGTTTTTGAGCTTCAATCTGAGGGCAAGAATTGACACAATTACGGTTGAAAAATGGGTCCTAATTGCCCTAGAAGGTGGAGGGATGCCATTTGTAAAATGGCTGCTTGCAGGCTCGGGAAGTATCACTTTTCGGGAGGTGAGGTTTTTTTGGTGTGAATATTAAAAAATGTAATTGGCTAACCTACTAAAAATTGAAAAGAAATGGAAAGAAAAAGACCAAGACAATAATCTGATTGTTGTTTGAGAAACCCCAGTGATGTCGGTGTGCATGGAACTTGGTCGTGAACATTTTACACTGTTTTCAATGGGGCTTGAATTAGGCTGGTGCACCCCTTAAATAACATTCTTGCTTAATAAAACCAGCTTACCAGCCATACGTGATGTATATTATTTGTGATTGGTACTTGGCTGTTGTTAGCTTAGCATAACTTAGCATAACTGCAAAACTGCGACCGCAAAAGCTGTCCATTATAATTATTTACTGTGTAGATGTACATGTAGATGGGCATATATGCAACCATACAACTACCCCCAACCAATGCTTGCGATAATCATGTAGAATTTAATGGATAATCTGCTGACGTCCATCTTACCATCGACACGATGACCACAATACAGATGTCTTAATTAGGTCGTATACTGATGGATTAGCATGTACGTTTTCTTGTTTTCCCCCGAAGTTCTTAACGTGGGAGTGACAGGTTTTTTGAGCGGCTGTACGTACATGTCAATTAAGATGACTTAGCAATGGCTTTAAGTCATGACGTGTTACCGCAAGTGATTTTATATCCTCATTAATGCGGATTTACGGGGGCTTCGTCTGAAACTATAAACCGCATAGTACACGAAGCAAGACATAGGGCAGAGTGAATCCCTAGCCCCTTTTTTGTGTTGGGCTAATTTAATGGTTGGACCATGGAGGAATAGGAAGGACCATGGAGCATAGGAAGCAAAATATGGGACGGAGAGAACCCCCTCCTTTGTGGTGGTCATTGTGCTTGCGGAATGTTGTGGTTTCTTTTGAGGTGTTTATTTTTTTATTATTATTATTTTTTTTTTGGGGGGGGGGGCTGCATTAGGTAATAGTAGTCTAGGGAGTGTATAGACCATGTGCCCTTGTTTACATCTATATTCAAATGTGCCCGGAAATATGCGCACGCATCATGTTTTACATAAATTGGATTAAGTGGCGACATCAGAGGTCACATAATTCAAAGGTGGTCTGACCTGTGGCGTCACCCAACCAAATTTGTTGGCTGTCTTTTCCTTGTATTTTGTTGTCCTTTGTGTGGTTTTCCTGTTTGTATATTTGTCTGTCCATAGGTTAGGGCACAAAAGCGTTATACGCTTAACCTTATACATGTACCTAAATGTTGTCACTTAATTTTAATATCGCTTATTTATTTAACTTAGTGTGTATAGTTTCTATCAACTTCTTGAATTATTATATTTTTGTAATTTATATAAGATTGTACATATATATTGTAATGGCAACACTGAAATAAATGTTACAACAACAACAATTTGCATCAATTGTTAATACCTGCCGATTAATATACTCGTTCCCATATTTGGGTATACGTTTTGTTTTATTTTTTCTACAGGTTTTTGTGTGTGTTTGATTCTACTGATACATTTGAATATAGATGTAAACAGAAGGCACATGGTCTATAGTCTGGATAGTGTATTGGGGAGTAAGGGGCGAGTCCCACGGTCCCATATCTTGCTGGGTATAACCGGGTTTATCGGATTCAGCATTACCTGAATGGGCTTTATAGGGTAGTTTATAGGGTTGTCATTCGTCTTTTCTGCATGATCGTTTGCATGAGTGCATGAAACCATAAACGTAAACCCAGAAAAGGGAGGTGGGGGGCAATAAATCGTCGAAACTTCTTTTTTTGTACACACAAATCAAGCTAATATAATTTAAAAGTTCATATAATTATCTTCGTTCAACAACATTCACAGACGTTTTAATGATTACTTAAGCGGTTGTTTTAAGACAATACAAAATTGCAGATGGAAATTAATAAATATCTATACAAGAAGACTACAATGTTCATATAATTTACAAATCACGTGTACGGGCTTTTGGTAATAAATGTACATGTATGGCATGTATTAACTATTATTATACAAAAATGGGTCCTGATCTTAATATTAATTTTAGCTCATTTCATGCCGAATTACATGCTTTTACCACAAAGTGCACGTTTTGGCCAAAGTGGACATACAGTATTTACCGGTCCTACTATTCACCGACAACACACCGACAACACGCACAGCACCGACAACACATCCAAAACGTATTCTCTATTGACAAAGAAAGTATAGCACTGTAATATACATGATACAAAAGAGTGTCATTGTGTTTGAGGTAACATTTTTTTTGTAAAAATGGTGTTTTTTCACGCGAAAAAATATCACGGTCGTTGGCCGCCATCTTGCCTTCGCGCGGAGTTGGCCTATACCATTTTATGTACGGGTGTGCAGAAAATGAAGGGGGTTAATCGTTATGTTTATAGCAGCATGAGGCTACGTGTACCAATGCTTGTCATCCAAACACAACACAATACATGTATATACAAATGGTGAATGTTCGCGAGTGCAATGGTAAGAATAATTTACTGTGGTTTGCATATGGATTGTTCCATTCCACGAAACGAAGCTGAGTGAGACGGAACATCCCATCTGTCACCGAATGAAATTATTCTTTCCATTGCATAAATGAAAAAAACATTCACAAATGACGATATATTTACCACAACACCCAACTGTTCTAATGATCTAAACACCAATCATTTAAAGGTAGTATACACCATTTGCTTTTGCTGTATATTCCGGAAATAAATGGGTTAAAGGATTCATATTTTACATTTATAAATACCCAAGACATTTTACCCATTCCTATTGGCCGAGAGCCCATCACGTGGTCGGTATTATACAGATGATAAAGACCGGTTCGATTCGGCTGGCTGGTCTTAAACACTAATCTAATAAAAACACTTCCAGTGTCACATGAAATTTTGACTCATGAAATTTGGTATTTTATCATCCGTTTAAAACCGGTCACGCGATGGGCCGGGTCTCGACCAATAGGAATGGGTAAACTGTCCGAGATATTTATTAATGGAGATTTATGAATGAAGATTAATAAATACAGACTAAACATATACACATACAACAACTGTAATAAAACTAGGCAGTTTTTTTACCTTCTAAACTTCATCTTCTTATTTCACCGCAATTGCACTATTCATATCATTCATTAGTCCGAATAAATTTAAAGGTAGGATACACCATTTGCAGATATCGAAAATATTTACTACGAATTTTTAAGAAATATCTTACTCATTTGAAAGTAAATAATGATTCTAGGCATCCAGCAAAATGATTGCGCTAGATATCATGTAATTATTCTGAACTATAGAATTTTATAAATAAAAATTCGCGATCGCCGTCCGGCGAAAAAACAAAGATAACATAAGAATAACTGCTCGACGCCGGTTGAAAACAAACGCTGTTTTTCGTGCTTTTCTCGGCATCTATGATTGTAAAACTTCGGACAGGTCAGTTAAACGATAATTACTATGAAATATAACCCCTCCAAATCTACCCATTCCTGATAATTCAAGCAATTACCAATGGTGTATCATACCTTTAATACCAATGTCAGGAATTACCGTCAATTTTCTCTTGTTCAAGACGTTCTGCTTGTGGTAAACATGGAGGAATAAGAAGGAATTCCTTCTTATTCCTCCATGGGTAAACAGACAGCACTCGTAGTCGTACTATATTACTGTGACCGACATGACCGAAGGTATTATATACTTATACAATATATATACAATAAAAAGGGCATGTACATGTACATTACATCCTCGATCTAACGAACCATGCAACAAACTATTACAGGGTGGTCTATACAAAACGGACAAGCATACTTTCATTACCCTGAGAACAAACCTACCTATATACTAACTTACTATATACCAATGGATGGAGAATCCTTCTAGAAGAAAAACGACACCAAGATATCTTGATTTCGACTAGTAGTTTTAATTCCAGGCCGTGTTTTGTGAAGCACAGTCCGGGTCCTTTAAATTAATTTCGCACTGAGAAGTAAACTAGACCGTGGTTTAGTTAATTTTCGGTGCGAAAGGGATCATTTTCGGTGACTTCACTTCACACAATAGGGTCTGGAGCTAAAACTACTAGCCCAAATCAAGATATCTTGGTATCATTTTTCTTATAGAAAGATTCTCCTTCCATTGGTATATGTAGTCTTGGCCTCAGGGTGGTTGAAGTATGCTTGTCTGTTGAGATATGCTAGTCTGGGATCTGTATGGGCGACAATTGGTCCCCCTTCTGGTTACTTACAGGCCCGAGGGGGGGGGGGGGGGGGGGGGGTATAGACGTGCTCTAGTGACCGAATCATGCCAGTCCATATGAGTTTTATAACCCACCCGTACCTCGGTTCAAAAGATCCAGACGCCGCCATTTTTCATAATAAGAAGAGCCTGGCAAACCTCATGAGGGCGCTGTAACCTGTCAACAAATTAAAGTCTATTGCCCGCTTCGAGAACTATTTCCCGCAAATTCACGGTGGCGCAAATCTCATGCACTAGCCTATAATAGTTAACCCCACATGACCGTGTTTCAGCCAACCAGAATACAGAACTAGCAAGAGGTGTGTTATAACATGGAGGTGTGTTATAACATGGAGGCATGTTAGGTTGCAATTGGTTCTCTTTCAACCAGATATTTAAAATAGAATCCGAAACATTTTCGGGGATTTCAGGACTTAATGCCTCTTTAACCATAACATCATAATCATTCACTTGGGTACAGTACACAGTACATGTACCGGTACTATAAAACATTACTGATTCTCTATCTACTTCAACTCGGTACAAAAGAAACCTAATAAATTCTGAATTTATACCTAAAAACTATGGAATACAATTCCTCTTCATCATAATACATAGAGCAGTTTGTTGGTACAAACAATAATTAACACATACACAAAATATATTAATTACCTAAAATATGGAGGTCGGAATACATGTACGGGTACCTCTCTATGCAGAAATCAACGAGTGACAAATTTAGACTGTGGCCCAATTGCCATGGAAGTATATGATCTGCAGGATTTTGCAGGATTTAGGCAGTGGTCACCAGAAATAAATATTGGAGATTTTTTTGCCGGATTCAGGTTACATGGAGTTTGAACACTTTGGAATTGGAGAATTTTGCAGGATTCAGGTTATGTGTACGAAAGAAATGGGGTAGGGAGTTCATATGAAGCAATATATGGGACGGAGAGAACCCCCCCTCCTTTGTGGTGGTCATTGTGCTTGCGGAATGTTGTGGTTTCTTTTGAGGTTTTTAGGGGGGGGGGGGGGGGGGGGGGGGGGTGCGTTAGGTAACAATAGTCTAGGGAGTGTTAATAGGTATTTGACCTGCGGTATTTGCAACCTACATGTAACATGCCTATAGTGACATCACCCAAGCGAAAAGAAATTCTCAATTTAAACAAGTGATCCACCGGCAAATTGCTAGTGTCGCCTTTTCCCCAAGTCGATCTCCAAATTCATTAAAAAAGTCAAATTTTATCCATTTTTAAATGATGACCTGCAAATTGATGACCCCTGGATGACCTTTGACCTCCCATCTCAAAAGAGTTGTGATGAACCCTACCAAGGATCACTCCATCCAAGTTACATGAAAATCCATCCAATTCTGTAGACAAGGAAATATTCTAATTTAAGCATATTTGAATAATGACCTCTAATGACCCCTACAATCCTACATGACCTTTGACATACAGATTTTAGGATTGGGAAGTGTCCCAAAACTTTGTTTAGCCACACAATAATTGGCTCACTTTAGTTTTTTTATCACTCGCAAATATGAATTTGAGTCAATGTGGATGTTTACTATCGTACCCACGTGGAGTTGAGTTTCAGGGGTTGGTTTTTGTAAAACTGTGTTCCTCTGTTGCGGCTGGGCCTCCGTCTAACTGGTAGGTTTCTTCCTCACCTCCTCTCCTGCAACAAATCCAAAAAACAAACATTCTTGAATTACTAAACACAGCACTAGCCTAAAGGTAGGATACATCATTGGTAATTGCTTGAATTATCATGAATGGGTGAAATTGGGGATTGTATTTTATAGTAAATTTTGTTTAACTGACCTGTTCAAAATTTTACAATCATGAATGATGAGAAAAGCAAGAAAAAAACGGCATTCGTTTTCAACCGGCGTCAGGCAGTGGTTATTATGTTGTTTTTGTTTGTTTTCGCGATCGCCGTCCAGCGATCGTCAATTTTTTCCAATAAAATTCAATTTTTCGGAACAATTTCAGGATATCTAGCACAATTACTTTGTACTAATTCACACTACTCATGGTCTATATTCTCCCTAGAGCTTCAGTCAAGGTGTACGTAATGTGTTAAGGATTTTGCATACATGCAGACCCTTGTTGTAATAGGGCACTTATTAGCAGCTGTTTGTTCCATGTTTGGCTGCTTTATAGCTCAATGGTAAACCCACTGCAGGATTTTGCAGGATTCAGGCAGTGGTCACAGTCAAAAATATTGGAGGATTTTGCAGGATTCAGGTTACATGGAGTTTTAACACTTTGCAGATGCAGGATTTTGCAGGATTCAGGTTTTGTGTAAGAAAAATGGGATAGGGAGTTGGGCTTAATATATTTACAATATGTAAGCATTTCAACAGTATTTTGGTTGGTTACAAAAGGTATATTCCACCATTAACTCTTATTCCCTACTTTTTAGCTGAGGTTCACAAAATAGATTTATGGATTAACTTCAAAATTACTCCAAACTAGGGTTAGGATACGTTAGGGTCAGTGTTTTTGGTTAGGATATAATATGTGACCTGTTCCAACGAAACCCGGACAAAGTCGACTTTTTAGTTTTTCAGATTTTGCTTTTTTCAAATTCTCTAGGTTCTCAGCTTTAAAATGATGTATCATTTACATATGTACCCCCACCCTATCTTCCCTGGGGTATGGATTTGGTGATAAAACCCTGACAACCTAATTATGAGATAAACAGCTTTGAAGTTCAGAAAAGCGTATTATTTCTATACACAAATGTTTCACAAAATTGACAAAAAAACACACTTCTGGTAGACGGATTTTGTTCAAATTTGAAGAGATTGTAGATAGTGAGTGACTTAGGAAAACCTAAAACCTAAAAATGGTAAAATCCATCCAGAAATGACTTCAGGAGAACATTGTGACAAAACACATTGTGCGACTTTGTTCAGGTTTCGTTGGAACAGGTCAAATATAGGGTAAATTGGGTCGGAATTTTAACCCAGGAAATTAATTGTGGTTGAAATAGGAGCATTTTGAAAACAATACTCGATTTAGTTTCTAACTATTTTGTACACGAGAACAAAGCGATGTCTCCACAAGAATAAAACAATGCGAATGTATGGATTCAACAGTGTTTGGGTTAAAAGGGAATGTTGGCAAAGTTTAAAGGTAGGATACAACATTGGTAATTGCTTGAATTATCATGAATGGGTGGATTTGGGGGGTTGTATTTTATAGTAAATATCAATTAACTGACCTGTCCACTAGTTTTACAATCATGAATGCTGAGAAAAGCAAGAAAAACAGCGTTCGTTCTTTAACCGGCGTCGGGCAGTGGTTTTCGCAACCATCGTCCGGCGATCGTGAATATTTGTTTATAAAATTCAACTTTTCGGAACAATTACTGGACATTTAGCGCAATTCTTTTGCTGGATGCCAACAATCATTATTTACTTTTTAAATATAGTAAGATAATTCCTAATGATTCGGTAGTAACAATTTTCGATATCCTCCTACATGTACCTTTAAGAAGCAATATACTTACCTTTTCCCAATAAAGATCACGCCATACATGATACCAACAGCTGCGACGACAAGCGCGCCAACAAAAACTGATAATCCTTGGCACATTATGAGAGCAAATATGGGTAAGCTGCAGAAGAAAGAAAAAAACACGAGAAACACAATCACCATGTAATTTTGTCTTTTAACCAGTTCGCACCGGGATTATTTGAACATCTCCGAGCCTGTGAACGAAACTCGATCTGAGGCGGGTTCGAGCCGATGGTACCGGAAAGCACACCCACGCATTTCAGGACTTGCTCGCTGCTGACAGACATTTCCGACCTTGCTCGTGACGCGTTTTTGCATCATCCGATTTAAATCTGTGGAAAACGTTGCATGTATATACGTCCTCTGGCGCGAACTGGTTAACCAGTTCGCGCAGGGATTATTTTGACAATGACTGGCGGGCCAAGGCGCGGGATTGTTTTTCACGAACCTTGATCCGGCGCGGGTTAAGGCCGGCAACCGTGGGTAGCTAGCACACCCTAATATTTCCGGCCTCGCTCGCTGCGTGCCGGTTGCTGACAGTTATTTTCGGCCTTGCTCGTGACATGTTTATCCGTCATCCGTTTTGAATCCCGGATAAAGTTGGCGTGTAAACATCATGACGCAAACTGATTTAACTTTTGTATTAATTTATTCATTCATAAATACCTAAGACAGTTTACCCATTCTTATAAATAAATATTAAAAGATTTTGCAGGATTCAGGTTACATGGATATTTAAACACTTTGGAATTGCAGGATTTTGCAGGATTCAGGTTATGTGTAAGAGAAAAATAGGGTAGGGAGTTAGGGTTGGAGAGATTTTACCACATGGCCTTACCACAAATCTTTACTAGACTCAAGAAAAAAAGAAACGCAACACGTAAAATTTTCATTTTTTTTTCTCAAACAAATAGGACCGGCATTGTAAAAATGGAACATGTTCTAGATTTTGAGCAATTTAGAGATAAACGTCGATCTTTATTTATCTCGTTACGGCTGAGTGATTTGGGTGAGTTCCAAAACTGTGTTTGTGCATTTTATGCTAATGGTTACACATGAGAGAATCCCAGAGATGAGTTTGACCACTCCTGTCCTGAACACAACACAACCCTTGCCTATAAAAAGACACCAAAATGACGCCAAAAACACTTGTATTCATGATGCCACGACTGTCACAACCTGAGAGAGACCGAGCCATTGGCATGCTCCAAGCCGGAAGGAATTGACGGGCAGTGGCAGGGAGCGGGTGTACAGGAGACGCCAAAAGCGGTACGCCTACGCTTAACCCTAACCCTAACCCTTAACCCTAATCCTAACCCTAACCCTTAACCCTTAACCCTAACCCTAACCCTAACCCCTATTTGTAGCGATTCAAACACATACATTTGATTTCACAAAATTCGCGCAAAACTATAAACAAAAATCAGGGGTGCATTTCTTTTTTCTTTGAGTGTAGTTCATCTTTGGATTATGGATACTTACACAAAATACATCAAAGCCTTGAACCACGCTGGTAAGTTAGAGCCCCACGTGTTGATCTTTTCAGTCAGCGAGAAGTACTGACAACAGATCGGCGCTTCAAACATCTCGATCAGTAACCCTAGTAATCTGAAATAACATACACATTGTTGAAACGTTAATCATAAATAATAATAATAATAATAATGCTAGTTCTTATATAGCGCTTTAGACTCCCACAATGTGGGTGTATCAAAGCGCTTTACAATTTATTATTACCCCGGTCATTGGGACCATGAAACATTCCAAATACCATCTCAGCTCCCCGGCGCAAAGCTAAATCAACCACAATAACCATCTCTGCCCTCACAGGTACCCATTTACTCCTGGGTGGAGAGAAGCAATGAGTGACAAAGTGCCTTGCCCAAGGGCACACGCACCATAGTCCCAGGCCGGACTCGAACCCACAACCTGTAGCTTTACATACAGATTACAAATTCAACGCTCCAGACCACGAGACCACGGCACTCCTAGGACAAATACCTAGGACAGTTTAGGCATTCCTATTTGTCGAGAGCCCATCACGTGGCCGGTATTAAACGGACGATAAAGACATGGCTGGAAGTGTTTAAAACCAGCTGGCAACAAAGCGATGTCGCATTATACCCATCCCCAGGGCTCACTTTATTTCCAACCGTACCTCGTCTCAAATAGTAAGAGCGGGTAGTGTTGGGCGCGTACAGCTCGACACCCTGGGAACGAAGTTGCCTATGGCAGTAATAGTCTGGTTCCTAGTAAATACGCTTTATTGCATGTATTGTGTAGAGCGACAGAGGCGGAAACATGTCGTTTGACACGCACAGAATGGCGAAACACCGAAATTTACTTGCGACAATTTTCCTGGATTTTCGGGACTTTTTTGGCTGAATTTTACACAAAAGGTATTTGTGAATGGGAATAAATGTGTGTTCGGTCAGTATTAATCACTCTGTTTAATACCGCTTGGAGTCTGGGTGCTGATAATTACCCTCGCCTTCGGCTTGGTTAATTATCAGCACCCAGACTCCAAGCGGTATTAAACAGAGTGATTAAAACCTCGCGAACACACATTTATTTCCTTATTAAAGGCCCAGTCACACCAGGCTTGCGACCATGTTACGAACTAGCTGCGACCCAAAAATGTTTCAATCCTGGGCAAATCGTACAAAGAGCGTGCGACTGGTCGCAAAGGTCGTGGGTCATCGCCACAGCAAATTCAGTCGCAGCAAGGTCGATGGTCATGTTCAAAACTCCTGACCTGCGATTCTAAATCATAAGAGGTCGCAGACAGGTCTTACATGGTCGTACACTTAACTACAATTGCATCTCTCCACCCAGAAGTATAAATGTGACCTGTCACCAAAAGAATGAGAGTAAAGTCGCACAATGTGATTCAGAGATATGACCATCCAAAGTCAAAATATGAAGGGGTGGTAAATTTTAAGATTTTGCATAATTTGGAAAGCCCAAGTCCTCCTTTACATATTCCTATTTTTTGGTTGAGATCATATGAACGAAAACCTCTTAAATTACGCGATTTTGCGTAGTTAGTGTTTGGATTGAAGTCCATTAGTGGTCTAATTAACACGGTAATTAAATAGCAAATCAGGTCCATGTAAGTTTCAAATTTCAAAATGTTGATATGTTGTTGTTGATACAATAGTTTGTATGTGTGAAAAATTTCAAGAAGAAATAATGATTAAAACATAGCCGTTGCTATGCTAAACCGAACCTTACTTGTCCTGTTTTGTAATCTTTTGCGTGTTTTTGTTTAAGATGTTTAAAGTAAATTTTCTCACAAACACGTTTTGTGAAACCCATGACTTTCTAGAGCGCTGTAAAAAGTATTTATTGCAAAACCCCCAAGTGTTATATACCATTGGAAAGCTCTCTTCCTCAAGAATTTGAAAATACCAATATCTCAAATTTAAATATTTCTGACTTTACTCTCATTTTGTGGTGACCGGTCACAAATGGGTACCTGTGAGGGTCGAGGCCGATTGAGTGCCTATTAACGGCTGCCGCAGGGCGGGGTCTAGGGCCTCATGAACGGAGAAATAATTGTAAACCGCTTTGAGATTGTTGATATGATGGAAAGCAATATATATAAGCACCAAAATTATGATTACCATAATGTACACATTTTACATTTGTAACAATACATCGAGTCTAATTATCTTTTCAAAAATGTGGACAGTTCTGATTACACAAGCAGATGAGCACCAGATGGCAAAAAACGCATACCTGGTATATGTGTACATACTTACATCAAATAAATGCCAGCCACGATGCACATTGGTGAAATAGTGACGAAAGTGAAACAGCCGGTGACTATAGAAACTAAAATTAAAGTAAAATAACGCCAATTCCATTTGTTTAGAATGTTCATCCTTGTCTTGGTAACTGATTAAACAAATCTTGGATATTAGCTTTTTTGAATGCTCTACACGTGTAATCTACATGTAGGCCTGTGCATTCACGGTTACCTTTGGATCCGGGTACCCGAACGCCGCATTGTTCGGTTCTAGGATACACGGAAATGGAACGTTCAATACAAAATTCAACCTTTAAAAAAATAAAAAATAAAAAATAAATAAAATTGCTTTATGCACGGGTATGCCGGCCACAGATCAGACTTAATTTTACCATGGAGTTTTTTTATTATACCATTACCATGTAAAGAAATTCTGAGGAAAAAGTTAATTCTACTGACAGACATTGACAGAATACTGAGAACTATATATAGGTACAAACAGCGTTGGCTGGCCGTATCGTTGATACTTTTCATTCACTGCATTTTGGTTAAGGCGTTGTTTAAAAAAAAAATGAAAAAAATTGCTAGGCGGGTTTGTATCTTTCGGGTCAGAACAAAGTTGAAAATGGGTAGGGTTGTGCTTTTTCGGGTAATACGGCATTCGGGTACTCGATTGCAAAAAAGACGGATATCCGGTACCTGTAAAAGAAACAGCCTCAACATTCAAATCTGTAAACGTGATGTCCATATAGAAGCACACAACCGATAACACAACCACACCAGTGCGTCGATACAGCAAGATACATGTGTACAACGAGCTCAATAATGTGTGCATAATACATGGATCTAATTGTTGGTATATATTTTTTGCTGTTTAGCATGGTTTTCATTTTGAAATTTATCTACACAAATGAGCAGCTTTAGTAGTTTACTCGCGGGCAGTTTACTCGCGAGTAGTTTACTCGCGGGCAGTTTTACTCGCGGGCAGTTTACTCACGGGCAGTTTACTCGCGAGCAGTTTACCCGCAAGCAGCTTACTTGCGAGTAGTTTACTCGCGAGCAGTTTACTCGCGAGCAGTTTACCCGCGAGCAGTTTACTCGCGAGCAGTTTACTCGCGAATAGTTTACCCGCGAGCAGTTTACTCGCGAGCAGTTTACTCGCGAGCAGTTTACCCGCGAGCAGTTTACTCGCGAGCAGTTTACTCGCGAGCAGTTTACCCGCGAGCAGTTTACTCGCGAATAGTTTACTCGCGAGCAGTTTACTCGCGAGTAGTTTACTCGCGAGTACTCGAGTGAAAAACAATCACTACTCGCCCTTAGGTCCTGAGCAATACACCTGCCGATTCTCAACTTCATACAGTGCCCGATTCTGGAGATAATCGAAATACAGACAGACACGAACAGACAAACAAACACACGTACACCAATTACAGATAGATAAAACAGTGGAACGTAATTTTTGTTTTACTTACTTATACCAGCAACCGCTGCCACGGCACGAATCATAAAAGTTGTACATGTTCCGGGTCCTTCAGCTCGCCTAGAGACCTGCTGACTCTGAGGTGGTGCTTCCGACATGATTCTTATCTACAGTCTGTGGAAGAAGTATGAGGGGATAAATGAGCCCAAACTACCCCAAGTCTATCACACTCCAACTACAGGGTTTTGCTAGGTTTTGGCAGGTTTGGTAACCAATATTAGCAACTTGTTGTTGGACTTTGTAGTTTGTTTGACTCGGTACAAAAGGTCCGGGGAGACCCTGTTGAATTATGTGAGTGTGAGGTTCAGGGCAGAAAGGCATGAGACTTGTAAACATGTTGGAGTTTGGGGGAATGCACAGGCATTTATTTGTGGCTGAGCTCACGGCACGGTTCCTGGTCAACTGTAAGTGTGATGTGTCCACCCTGTTATTAGTCCCCACTCAAACACAGCCCAACACACAGAACCAATGGCCAGTCATCACAGCCCTGATCCTGAACACTGAACAACGCATAGACCCATCTATACCAATTCAATCAAGCTTCAACAAGTTGGAGTAACCTGTGTTTGAGCTAGCTGTTAAAGTTTGTTCGGTTTGGTATGTTTTCTAGTGCGAGAGCCTAGGGGGTTAGGGTTAACTACTGAACCTGTGTGCAGTTGTTGAAGTTTGTTAGGTTTGGTATGTTTTCTAGTGCGAGAGCCTAGGGGGGTTAGGGTTAACTACTGAACCTGTGTGCAGTTGTTGAAGTTTGTTAGGTTTGGTATGTTTTCTAGTGCGAGAGCCTAGGGGGTTAGGGTTAATAATAATACGCAGCGGATATCATTACCGCAGTTGTCAATCTGATTCCCCGACTTGCGATTCTAATAATTTTTTTTTTAATTATAAAGCGCACTTATCTATTATTAAGACTGTACTGAACGCGTTATATTATTACCCCTGCTCATTGGGCCCACAAAATATTCCAAATACAAAAATGTACATCTCAGCTCCTTTACACTAGGCAGGATCATGGACAATTTACGTTATTGCAATTCTTTCAAATGTTACATTATTTGAAAGAGTTCGGAACAAGGAACAAATTGAGAGGCGAATGACCTCAATAAGGTAACTAGAAGGTAAGTTATGAATTGTTTAGTGATCGTGTTTTGGGCCGTTTTGAGGTCCGAAATAAACACAAAAGTTGTGACCTATACACGCGACAATCGGGAGTCACGTGATCCGATTCGGTACGTGGCGCTGCATCTCCACCCCTGTTGCGTGATTTGATGGTATCGTCCAACCGTGACGTTTATGTTGAATATTTATATTGCTTGCTAGGTGCGCGGTGCGTGATTGTATGAAAAGGCGGTAGATTTACCAGTTGGGAACATGGAGGTAGCTGTTTTGGCGGTCGTAACCAGAGAAAGAATTTTGAAGAAACACAAATTTGTAATCAAGAACAAGAATTGGTTTGGGGATTCGAATACCATATCATCACGTATAATTCTTGCCAAATTAAACTTGCACAACCAAAAATGTGAAGAAAAAAACACTATACAGGAATTCCTCCGACGAAATTCCAAACCATTTCGATGTGCCAGGCGCCGACCAGAATATAACTTTTTATAGATCAATTATGGGGGAGGCCTACGGGGCATATATTTTACAATGTTTCTGAGGTCGGTTCATACCGAATGCGAATTTTGTGACGTTAGGGCAAGATTTTGCGCTGTGAATTATCAAAAGTTGAACACGTTTCTGAGTTCATTTTGCAACTTGTTCCGAAAAACGATTCGGAGACAGACATGTAAGCGCAACTTGTGGGCAGAATTTGGCAACGATCAACCGTATACCGGGTTCAGCATTGAATGTTTATGATTTTTCCAAATTCTCACTACATTCGTAGTTGCTGCCTTGTGCAAAATGTGCGTGCCAATCATCTAGTAACCACGCCTACCTTTATAGCGAATTAATATATCTACTGCATGGACACTTTTTATTGGTTGATAACAATTCATTCATGATGCACATCGCACCCACGAGGAACATACTGTAGCGCCCTCTTTTGATTGCTTTGAATAATTTAGATTTATAAATTCTTTGCCAACTGATTGGTTGGTGGAGGAGTGAGAGATGGTCGAGTTTAAGATATTAGGAAGGGGGTGTGATATTTGTCTTTCTTCGTGCACATATTAAACCACATTTGCCGCAAGTTCTCAAAGCTTACCGCTAGTAATATTAAATAAAAAAAAATGTTTTTATGACTAACAAGGGTATATTGTTTCGTTCTCTTGCATTAAAAATTACATATGTTATCTCTAAAAGTCAGTATTTTATTGTTGAAGTTGGTGCTTCAAATTAAGATTGCCCGCACGTGGTAAAAGTCGGACGGGTGTTACGGTCCTGATTTTCGGCCACAACTTCTGCGTTCAAAAGAGGCTCCACCAGCGCGCCACCAACGACTGCTGCCGTGATCCTGCCTATTTACACTTCTGTAGTTCTGGAACTGGAAGTATAGTTGGCCTATTCGCATGCACGTGTAAGCGGGCGCTATACATTTTCTCTGCATAATTATAGGCCCATGTCGCGTTCTAATCACGTTGTGTTTCTTGTGTTCACCGTGGGAATATCTCTTTGTTCACGAGTAGGTGCATGGCATTCTAATGCTACCCACTACAACGCACGACGCGCACAGTTGTGTATGTATACGCAAGGGCATTTACCCTATGAACTAGTACTACGGGAACTAACAATAGATGCCAAGAAAAAAGCAAGAAAAATGGCATTTGCGTTTTCAACCAGGCATTTTTTTATTTTTTTCGCCATTGCCGTCTGGCGATTGAGATTTTTTTGTTATAAAATTCAATCATTTTGCTGGATGCCTAGAATCATTTTCTTTCAAATTAGTAAGATATATCTCTTAATAATTTGGTAGTAAAATGTTTTTAATATCTGCAAATGGTGTATCCTTCCTACCTTTTAGTTTAAGTTTAAAGGTAGGATAATTTGCAGATATCTAAAATATTTACTACCGAATTATTGAGAAATATCTTACTAATTTGAAAGTAGTTAATGATTCTAAGCATCCAGCAAAATGATTGCCATGATATCCGGTAATTATTCCGAAAAATATAATTTTATAAAGACGGCGATCGCGAAAAAACAAAGATAACATAAGAATAACTGCTCGACGCCGGTTGAAAACAAATGCTGTTTTTTGTGCTTTTCTCGGCATCAATGACTGTAAAACTTCGGACAGCTCAGTAAAACGGTATTAACTATAACATACAACCCCCCAAATCTAGTTCAAGCAATTACCAATATGGTGTATCCTACCTTTAACTTATAGTCCAGCAGTATTTGAGCCACTGTACGAGTAGGGCTAACGGTAGTTCACCGTTGGCGCTGGTGAATACAAGTTAACAGGAGGGATAAGAACGCTAGTAGTATTAATATTATTAATACAATTAATTAGTGTACACGAGAAACAAGAATAAGATGTGTTTGGAACAGAACATAATAAACAAACAACGTGAACGCGACTAGTAAATAAATGAACCAGCGAAATCCACCTGATTAGATCACAATCACCTGATCACTGAGTGAGTCACAGTCACACGGATTGGACCACCTCCATTTGACCTCCATCATGATTGTTTACCCAGCACAATATGACAAGACCGAAGGGCTTCCCCGAGTCCCCCATACACTCTCTATAATATTTGTTACCTAACGCACCCCCCCCCCCCCCCTAAAAATAAAAAATAATTACTGAGAAACCTTAACATTTCGCAATCACAATGACAAGCGATCACAAAGGATCACGAAGGATCTTGCTAAACCATGGTCATGGAGGAATAAGACAGTGAGTAGGGCAGGCCTAAATAAAAAATTACACAATCGCTTAACGTTACTTACTGGTGACCAGTCGGTTACGTACGGAGAAAGTAAAAAAACTCACACTTATGGTGTACCATATACACTGTATATCCAATAATATTTGCAAGATTCACGATTGCCTTCAAACTGAAGAAGTTTATACGTGCATATGTTATGATTTGTTTACGTCAGCTGCTTGAGCAGTTTCGTGACAGCTGTTCCCGCCTCTAACACTACATGGATTACAATCAATTATACAAAATAAAAAAAATAGTCTGGTTCCCGCTACATTTACCTTGACCTATTTCATTTGTAGTGTACGTGTACTGCAGCATGAATACATAAAACAGTATGAAGCGCCACGTATGATTTTTATTTAGTGCGGTTATTCGTATGTTGTAAACCCAGACTAAAATGTCTTCTACGCGATGTAATTTACATTTAAAAAATGGGTGGGGGGTTGGGGGGTGGGGGGTTGGGGGGGGGGGGGGGGGGGGGGGGGATATGGAATGTTTGGCGCGATCGATAAAGCTATGCGATCATGAGATCGCGCGAACCTGTTGGCGACCATGGGCCAATTTCACGAAGCTGCTATTGCTAAGCACAAAAATCTGCTCTTATTCCTCCATGGTTACAGACCAAATTTTCACGTGATCTTTATTGTTTTTGATTGATAATCAGCTGGTTTTTTGCTTATATAGCATGAAAAACAGGATGGATTTGGGCTGGTAACCTGTTTAATGAGCAAGACTTGTTTGTGCTAAGCAAATTTTTGTGCTTAGCAGCTCCGTGAAATTGGCCCCTGTAGGGCACGAAACCATAATCGAGGAATTTCAACCACAATGATCGAGCAAGCCGTTCACCAAACTGAAGTCAAAAAGCCATCCAGTGAGTCAATTAAAAATGGCAAGAGTGCTGGTAAATAATCTCAATGCTTAACTCATGAGAATATGGACCGAAAATAATATCACACTAATTAGCTGCTTTCGCGAGACATGCGCGAGATAAGATGTCCAAACTGTCGGAATCTCCCCGTTTGGGTTCAGTTCACGAAGATTTTGCGAAAAGCACACACGTCGTGAGTAGGTCGTGCGCACTAACGAAGATTTTGTATACATTTTCGAGGTCAAATTACGAGCAAATCACAACCGGGGATGCTGGAAACTTTTGTAAAATTCTCGCCGAACTAAAAACCACTTCCGCGAACCATTGACAATTAGTCCATGAAAAATAAGTTTTGACCTCAAACAAATTGCAACAAATTGTTTTCCACCACAGTGCACTTCTATAAGGTTCCTAGAATTACATACTAAAAATCTACAAAAATCCAAGTGGTGGAAATATGTCGTTAATCCCTGCCGTGTAATATGTTTATTCCCATATTTGGGTATATATTTTATTTTTATTTTTTGAAAAGTTTATTTTGGTGATTCTACTTACATATCCTTACTTGAATAACATTTGCTAAAGCATATAAATGACTGAATAATTATGAGAACACAGTAATTATCCAAAATGACAACTTTGTGACCCTATAAATGTGCGCACATTACACTGTCTCCAGATATCATCATGTAGTCAGTATTGCAGGTACGGTGAGCTTCAAATTCACCAAGTTGCTTACTGGCACAGTTATCATATTAAAACCTTATGGAAAATCATATTTAACAATAATAACATTGTGATATTTAGCCCAGAAAACAAAAACTGGGGAAAAATGGTGTGTCTATAAATTGGGCTAAAAAGTAGTTAAAGGGTTGCCTAACATGTAAGACTTGAACAAGTTCAAGGAAATCCCAAAAATACATTTTAACGTAAATATGATTATTGTAAGCAACAACAATCTTAAATTTGGGGGGTTTCCTTGAACTTGTTCAAGTCTCTCACCTTAGGCAACCCTTCAACTACCTGTTAGCCCAATTTAGGGACACATCATTTTTCCCAAGTTTTTGTTTGCTGGGCTAAATATCACAATGTTATCATTGTCCATATTATGATTTTCCATTAGGTTTTAATGGGATAACTGTGCCAGTAAGCAACTTGGTGAATTTGAAGCACTTCAATACTTACTACTTGATGATATCGGGAGACAAGGTAAATGCGTGCAAATGATAGGGTATTATTGTAGTAATTTTGGACCATTACTATATTTTCATAATTATTTAGTCACTTACATGCTTTAGAAAATGTTATTGAAGTAAGGATGTTTAAGTATAATTTAAGTATAAGTGGCGGTTCATCCGCTGTGGAAGTACGTGGACCAGTTCGTGCCGGATGACGAATATAAACGCAAAATTTTCGGCTCGTCGGCTCGGTGATGTTAAAATAATCCCGGCGCGATCTGGTTAAAACAGGCTTTAGTGCAAACCGACCGCGCGGATGATCGCGACTTGGCGTTTCGCAATCACAACATCGCGAATCACGCCGCGCCCACGCAACAAGGAAATACCGGATATAAAGCACTAGCGTGACTTTCGATAAGGCGTTCCATACATAGGAGCAATGGCGGTTGGACGTTGATGACGATGGAATTTTGGGAGCGTGCGGGTAAAGTTAAATTAATCAGGCCTAGGCGGTAGGCCTATCTTTTAATTTTTTAAGGGGCTTGTGACAAGAAATAAATGTAGCTTGATTAAGTCCAGCAGTCACTGCTTATGACATTAGGAATTTGCATGCAGCGCTAGCGCTCGAGATTTACAATTTTGTTTCACGTAGTTAGTTGTGCATGTTTAGTAGAGCGCCCTCTGTAGTTGTAGCATGGATTGGAGGAATAAAGAAGGTCCTTCTTTAAGTTTAAGTTCTTATCTTCCAAAGTTCCATGGTCCTTCTTGTTCCTCCATGGTTGTAGGCAGGCTGGACCATCTCTATATCTTAAGTATAATTAAAGAATAGTCTAAGAAATTCAGAAACTGTTGCCATTTGAGCCGGTGTCGGGTCCCTCACGGGTACCCGGTAGACCCAATAATTGGGGCGTTTTCACTCCTTTTTCGAATTTTGGATTTTGTCTGTCGTTCTACGCCCCAACCGTTGTAAAGCATGGTGCCAATTAAAAACGAAGTTGTGACCACAAAAGTTGACAAAAACATGCCAAATACTTGACAATGTATATTGGAAAGCGCACACTGGCTTCTATACATGTTAAAGAAGAACTATTATGGCTTTATTGGTACTCACGGTTATTTGGGGTTGCAAATCCGAGCAATTTTGACCAGCTTTTCAAAACAATGATGCCTATAACGTCGAGGTCTATATAAACTATATAAACTACATAGACGTCCCGACAGCACCCGACTCACGTAAAGAGCACACTATGCGAAGACGGGGGACACGACAATGGCTTTTCTAGCGACCACCAACGACTGTTTTATGGTGCAAGAGCGCAGGCTTGCATCGCTGCACTCTATAGCGCGCATGCGTGTGCGCGCGTAGCGGAACTTGTACAAAATAATGCAAATTCGTATTGAACCGGGCTAATTGCTGGCACACACGATCAGGGGCCAATTTCACGGAGCTGCTAAGCACAAAAATGTGCTTAGCATGAAAATGTGTCCTTGGTCAAAACAAGGTTACAGACCAAATTTTCATGTGATCTTTATTGTTTTTGATTGATAATCGGCTGGTTTTTTGCTTAGCATAAAAAACACGTACAATTTTGGCTGATAAATTGTTTTTAATGAGCAAGATGTGTTTGTGCTAAGCAAATTTTTGTGCTTAGCAGCTCCGTGAAAGTGGCCCCTGATCGTGTGTGCCAGCAATTAGCCCGGTTCAATACGAATTTGCATTATTTTGTACAAGTTCCGCTACGCGCGCACACGCATGCGCGCTATACAGTGCAGCGATGCAAGCCTGCGCTCTTGCACCATAAAACAGTCGTTGGTGGTCGCTAGAAAAGCCATTGTCGTGTCCCCCGTCTTCGCATAGTGTGCTCTTTACGTGAGTCGGGTGCTGTCGGGACGTCTATGTAGTTTATATAGTTTATATAGACCTCGACGTTATAGGCATCATTGTTTTGAAAAGCTGGTCAAAATTGCTCGGATTTGCAACCCCAAATAACCGTGAGTACCAATAAAGCCATAATAGTTCTTCTTTAACATGTATAGAAGCCAGTGTGCGCTTTCCAATATACATTGTCAAGTATTTGGCATGTTTTTGTCAACTTTTGTGGTCACAACTTCGTTTTTAATTGGCACCATGCTTTACAACGGTTGGGGCGTAGAACGACAGACAAAATCCAAAATTCGAAAAAGGAGTGAAAACGCCCCAATTATTGGGTCTAGGGTACCCGGGTGTTTGAGAAAGGACAGTTGTTGTGAAACAGTTTTGTAACTGGTCTGATCATTACTTCTTTGTTTGGAACAGTTTTTGGAACGTCGCGATTCGCCTCTTTACCATGACTTTTGGAAATGAAATCATGACAGAAATATGTCTTGTTTAAAATATCGTAAAGCGTGCCTTGGATTAGTCCGAGTATTAAACTTGGACCCAAAAATCACCTTTTTCAACATTTGGTAGCGCGTTGGAAATAGTGTGACGTCATCAGCCGCAAACGTTTTTAAAAAAGTGGTGTCAGATTTCACGCGTTAATTATGTTCACGCGCTGTCGGCGCTAATAAGAAAATGCCCTCTTTATATTTATATTCTTGATGATTTAGAGTATAATTTGTTTTAGCCAGGAGCTTGTGTGATTTCTTACATTTTTTGTTTGTTTGCGGGTGGGTGATTTTATTATAACGGGAAAGCATTGAGAATTTTTAAATTAGTGCAAATATTAATTAGTGAAAATGAAACCTTTTGCGTTACCGGGCGCGATTTTTTTTAATGTAGGCGGCAAAAGGGAAGTTTGTTTAACATATTGGCCGAATTTCATGTCAATCCGGATGTGCTCTTAGTTTTTATGGCGCCCATAAAATTAATAAAGTCGGCAGTATCCGACGCCTGTCAACTGTTTAGTCTTGATTCCAAACGCTATAATTTAATCGACGATAGACTCGCATTAATGCGCCCTCATGCGTCCTCCGCTTTCAACTATCTAGCGCGGCAATTTATTTTGTCAGCGCCGCCGCGTCCAACCTGGACGACGGGGTTTTTGTGGTTTGGTTTTTCCTTAAGATTTTGTTTTGGTAACTCAAACATCGCACACTCGAATAATGTGACGTTGAAGAAACGTTTTGTTGGACAATGGCTTCGATTGTTCTTTGTTCTTTTATTTAGTTTTAATTAATTTAACTCTGACTAGGTGGGTTTCTGTATACATGTAGTACGACTAAATTACATATACTTATGGCAAGCCTAATAATATTAGTAATATACAAATTAAGAAATACATAAATATAAAATAGCCACCAATAACTTTGACAATCTTCTAAAATTATGATGTACAAAGAAAATGTCTTCACAAGGCTTTGTCAATTACCCAGGCCAATAATAATATGCAGTCAAAAAGTACGTAAATAACACACGCTTATAGGTAGCAGGCAATAAATATCATGCCAATCGACTGCGTCGCCCGTTTTAATCGCTGCCTGAAGCGTATACCAATTAAACAGGTATCATTCTTGCAGATGGCGCAATACAGATATGTACGTATATTGGAACAGCACGAAAATTAAGTGCGTCTTTACATGGTGAGTCAAAACAATATTTGATATATATGTCATGTTATTTACCCAATAATAGGTAAGGTTTTTTACCTTAAAATATATTGCTTCTAACAGCATTCCAATTTGTATCATTATCCATACCAGATTTAATAGTGTCGGACTTGTTGTGTAATACACTCACAATGTTACCATTTTAAATATATTACATGTACCTGCACGTTTGTAACTTGTCGTTTGGACATGTGTTAAATTCGAAGGTGCCGTAAATATTTCTTGTTGCGAAAGACCTCCGACTTCGCTTCCTAAAAATAAGGTTGGGAGCTACACTACTGCCCCAAATCGTAATAATTATATTAGTAATATTTATAGAAAGATTATTCATTCATTAGTATAGGCCTAGGTTGGCCTCAGACTGGTCCGTATTTTTGTGGGTCACACTGTATACAATATTTTTTCTTCAAGAGAGCAAGCCACATAGGCCTATTGATGAAGTACTTTTTATAATTTGATCCATTTCCGTTTACTGTAGAGACTGAATTTAACCACATCATGCTCCGTCAAGAGGCTTGTGGTGTGGAGCACTTCTAAGAAAAAAAATAAATGACCAAAATGTTTGCTCATGTTGTTGCTGGTCTTCACGATCATTCTACCATTTCCACATGACATCGTCGGAAACAGCTACAAGTGGTGAGCCGTGAGCCGGTCATATATAGGCCTAAAAGTGAAAATCCTTCTGTCTCGACTCGTTCTTAACCGGCATTAGACGGAACGGTGCCGACTGGTGGTGATAACAACCTTCGTCCATCAAACTGACGGTTGCGAACAGACTGTGATGACAAGTGTGCTCAATAACGTGCTTCTGTTGCAAAGTTAATCACAACGGTTAAAGCGCTGAAAGAACTAACAAGTGAAAACAATTAACTCAAAACAGCGTTAAACTTGTCGACTCTCTTCGTCAGTTTCACACCGAGTTCGTAGTGCGTGCATCGCACGCGCGCCTTCCGCCCTTCGCGAATCCGCGATATATGCATGCTGCATGCTGCGCGCATTGATATTATTATTAAGCCTGCACGCAGCATCGCGCATACAACGCACGTCGTTATACGAACTCGAGTCGGTATGAAACTGATGAAGAGAGCGCAACGTTACTAAAACAAATTGTACATGTGTATTAATGAGCCTTGCTCTATATACCTTCACATACTTGTCTACGTACTATCACAGACATAAATAAAAACAAGGAATAAGCAATGTCCCTTCAAGATTGCTGCTATTCATAATCATCAAAGAAATACCCATATGACTATTTTAACCGTAAACTGGCTCAAGACACGTTGCGGCGGATTAGATAAGCCTAAACTGGTTAGTACTGTCTCGAACTCACAGTATTTGTTGGCAACGATTGGTGTGTACGTAATAATAACTTGAAACTACTAAAAGTAATGTATTAATATATTTTTGTTAATTATATCTTCATGTAAATTTCGTTTAAAAAAACTGTCTTTAACGACGCAATATTCGTTAAATCACCATGTGATGGGCAAGTACATAAAATTGACATGGTGTGCATCGGTTTTGCTTACATACAAACACTATTTAAGCTATGTTGTGACATGGTACAAACTAATATTTTGTTAATGGAGACATAACTTCATCGCGGATGAAATGCAAGGATGAAAATAGTAAATTCTGAGCTGTAAATGAGAACGGAAAAAAGAACAAACTCCAAGAATAAATACTGAAATTATAACAAAGAAGTATGAATAAAATAATGAAGTGATTAACGATTATACGTGAATAAAAACAGTTTACAAATAAAATGAAAAGAAAATACTAGGTCTGTGATTAACAACATAAAACACATTGACCTACGTAAAGAAGAGATTTAACCAATTACACGGGGAAATGTCATTAACAATTGATGTTAAAACGGAAAGTGCAACAATAACATTTAAAAAGCAATAAACCGTACACAGAATAAAAACTACAGGGGATAATAATAATAAGTTGCGAGTCAAGCGCCAATGCGAACGTATGCTTTCTGGAGTTTGCTTTGTCACATGAGGGCGTTCTTCTGCCAAGGGCAGAGCTAGCTATCTGTAGTACGTTCGATCATGGTTCGATCATGGTTTTCAAACGTTTGAATTCTAGACTAAACAACACAAAAGATTTATCTTGACAATAGGAAAGAGGATTTGTGCGGCAAAACCCGCACTGCGCGTAATATCACATTATTGTGTTCTTCTCTTATATTCAATTACACTATCGGCGCGGTTAGAAAACGGCCGCGTTTCCATATTTTAAACAAGCGTATCTCCCCAACCGCTTGTTAATTTTGGGAAATCGAAGTAGTTTTGGAATATGTGATTTAAAATCGATACGCTCTACTTATTTTTTTACTAGTAATACTATTCTGATTACTTTTTAAAAGTCCCTACATTTGGACATGGTCGGGTGATATTAGGGTCCAAGCAAGACCCATTGGAATCGTTGTACGAAATGTCTGCACATTGATTTCCCATGACCTCCCACACTTTTCCCAAAAAATGTCACCGAAAACGGCCACTTACAAAAATGCTGCTTATCCCCATTAGGCACTAAGGATCAAGGAAGACACTAACACTATCGGTGTATTCTTACCTTTCAAAAAAGTGAGGAAATCGGGCCTCAAAATGTGGAGCAATGTTCGCCGATTCAAATGCACGTAGCCGTTGTTGAGCAAAGTCAATGGCTGTTACCTGTTCCGTGCAATGTGCTCTAGCCATCCACTGCAGCACATTGCACGGAACTAAGGCATAGTCAAAATTGTCTCAAAAACTAAAAAAAAAATTATCTGATCGTCCTGAAAAATTGGGAATCGATTATCAGGGATTTAGTTTTAAAAAAGCCCATATAATCTCAAAATCGACCACCCCTTCAAATTTTGACTTTGACTGGCCGTACTGGGAAATCACTCCGTGCGACTTTACGCTCATTTTGTGATGACAGGTCATATGTCTTGTTTAGAACATCGTAAATCGTGCCTTGGATCAAGTTTCGATAAAACTGATCCCGCGCCTCGGCTCAGTGATGTTAAAATAATCCTGGCGCGAACTGGTTAACTAAAATTTGACTTCAATCTATGTAGTACCAGTATCAGATCACTGAAGAGATCAGTCTGGTCAAACAGATGGAGTAGTATAGATTTTGCAGATTCTAGACCAGCTCGATATATTGTCTTCATTTTCTCAATTTTATTTAAATCTTAACCATTTCATTTAAAATTTCTTTATATTAAAAACGAACACAATCAACTCTTACAGAAAAAAAACTCAATCCCTACCGAATGCTTAAAAAGCCCTGGTCTATCAAAGGTGGAAAAAAGAGGGGAGCATCACTCACAACCCAAGCAGTATAGCCGCAGGGCAAAAGTTGACGGACAAGCTTCCTCGGTTGGGCGTCGACGACGTGATCGTACCGGGAACTTGTAAACTAGCTTTTAAACTAGAGTTGGAAGGCGGTAGCGACAACAACAGAACTCCTTTTAACCAGTTAGCCCCGGAGGATACACGCAAAGTTTTCCCCAGATTCAAAACGGATGACACATAAACACGTCACAAGCAAGGCCAGAAAATGCTTGGGTGTGCTTGCCGGTACCATCGGCCTGAACCCGCCTCTGATCGAGTTTCGTTCAAAATAATCATGCGCCCCGGCGCAAACTGGTTAACAACCTAGCCAGAAATCTAATCAGAGAAATCAGCGTCGGACTTCAAGGCCCCGAAATCTTGAGTTACTGCAACGCCGACGTGATTCACAATTTCAAAGACAATTGGCTTAACGGTTCGGTCACTCGAAACATGGTGTACTCTGGGTTAGAGCAGGGGGGGGGGCGGAGGGGGGGCCCTTCGAGACTGTGATTGCGCAACGCTGACGTACCGTCCATTCTCAAAATAGGGGGGAACAATTTTCTCACGCGAAAAATAAAGAGTTTTTGGCATCCAATCTTAACATCTTGTCTTTTGTAGTTGGGCAATTCCACGCAAGTGCGACACGAGGGTCAAATTTTTTTAATGCTTTTTTCTTAAATATTTTTTGCAAAATTAATAGGGTATATTCTGAAGTTTCTAGAAATGAAAAGACAATTGTTCTAAACCAATTATTTTGTAAGTTACAGCACTCTGAAGTTGATACTATATTTATGCCACCAATCGTAGGTAAAAACACAAAACTCATTTCTTTTTGTATTTTTCATTAGTCTAATGATATTTAATTCATTTTGTGTTAAAATAACAGCTCTCAGTGTTCATTTTTAGGAAAATAACTTTTATTTATATAAAATTAATGTTGGATACCCAGGATATGCCGTCAAAATAACGCTTTGGGCTTAATGTAATGTCAGTCACAAAAAACGATGATTTTTCCCATAAAAACATACAGGATAACGATTAACGTGTACCCTTCATTATTCTCTTACTATGGGGTCTGGGCAGTGCAATAATATTATCAAGTGGGAAAATAATTGTTATTACAAAATTTGGCGAGTTGAACAAAAGTGTAATGTCAGTCACAATGTAATGTCAGTCACGATATTGTAATGTCAGTCACGTTATTACATAAGTCAATGGAAGATATTTTGAACAGTGGATGGACTAATAACTTGTATATTACCCACGATGAAACTTAGTAAAGCTTGTGTAATCCTGAAATAATGCTCTAGGATCCCTCATAGTTTGTATTTTTATTCCACTACATTGTATCATCCAATATACAGGGACAGGTATAAAGTGAATGATATGGATTTTATTTGTGAAATATACCTCATTTCAGGCACACTGTTTAACATTTTTAACATGATTATTTGATTAAAGTACAGGTAAAAGAAATGTTAGACAATATTTTATATTTTTTGAAATATTGGCATAATTATTACAAACGTCAAACACTGCATACATGGATGCCAAAAACAGCAGCAAAGAGACAGGCTGAGTACAGGGGAAACAAATCAAAAAAGGGGATTGTATGAGGCATACATGTACAAGGAAAGAAATGTAGAGAAACAAAGAAAAAGTAGGCCAAGGAAAAAAGAAAAAGAGAAGTAGCTACCGTATCTGAAACTGATTAGAAGAAACTTTAGACGACGAGAGCATTATAACTTTGATGACTATGTAATGTCAGTCACAAAAAAAACAACTTTTTTGTATAAAATACTGATTTGCTATTACTGGTATACACCAAGCTGTAAATTTACAAATTGGAGCGTTACATGTAGGTGGAGGGGTGAGTAGGGGTAGGTTTTTTTTTTTTTTGGGGGGGGGAAGGGAGGGGTGGTAAGCCTAGTTTGCTGTACATCATGTGGTATCTACTTAGACTGTTGCTAAGGAACTTTTATAGATTAATTACTAAACTTTAAAACATATTATTTACCAACAGTATATCCACATGGTGTACTGCAAATTGAAAAACAAACCTTAGAATCTTATACATGTACCTAAACCACGTTGAATGTTGCTCACTGGCTAGGTTGGGAAAGTATTGTACACAAATGTAGGCATGTACCGGTATTTTTAGCACATTTAGAAATATAAGTTTTACATGTGACCCGGCACATCAAAATCAGGAACAAGTCAGAAAATTACCTTTTGGGATATGTACATAGTAAGATTGAAAATTCTATAAGCTTTCTAATGATGTTCACCACAAGCGTGTAGCTAAGAAGTTATTGACTATGAGATACAAGCTTATGATGGGTATCATTAGAAAGCTTATGAAATTTCCAATCTTACAATGTTCATATCTCAAAAAGTCATTTTCCAACATATTGCTGATTTTGATGTGCTTGATGGTCACATATCTTTCCTTCTCTTAATTCTTTGATGCACATGAAGAGCAACGCGTTATTTTACTGACAAGACTATTTTACTAAAATGGGAGTAACCATCTCATTTTCTTTAATGAAAACCGACTCCTGAATTCAAAATGACCAAAAAACTTTGATACATAAATTATGTATATTTAGCGTTTTTATATGTTTTACATATTTTGTGATTTTAATTAATGATCCAACCTTAAAACATCTCAAACTTATTATTATTTTTTTAAATATAGCATAAACAAGTGTTTGATACTTCTTCTTGTTTACAGAACATTTATTGTTTTCACGTCAAATCAGTGTTGCTGTTAACAGGCATTATGAATCTAATGCGTAATGTCAGTCACGGTAATGTCAGTCACGGAGGTTAATTTGCATATTTGTTTACAAATTCAATTGAAGGTTTTCCCATCTTACAACATGCGTAAGTTACCCTATCAGCTATAATGTTCACATGGATTTAGATCTGTAGCACTTTTAACTTGAAGAGAAATTTTCAAAACGTGGTACACACTTTTTGGTTGCGTCGCTTTTTGTAATGTCAGTCACGACAGTAAACAACCCCCCAAGTCGGAAAAGCTGAACATCAAATTTCAAAGTTTTAATACTATATTGTGTGTTTGGCTCCTAGTATCCTCCATGCCAAAAAAACGTAATGTCAGTCACGGTGGAATTGCCCAGTTGTAAAAGGTTGTTATTTACCTTAATTTTTATCATCCAATGACAAAAATTGTAATGAAAATAAAAAAAAGCAGTCGAAAAAATTAAGCGTTGACGTACCGTTGATGCACGTAGAGATTGTGCACAAATACTAAAACGACGTTGACAAATACCTCCCCTAAAAAGGGCAATAATAATCGATAAATTGTGAAAAATCGTGCTTCGAACCCACTCACTTTTTTCCATGGATACGTTTAAAAAGGATGTAGCAGTGATATACTGAATTTTTAAAAAAATCTGCCTGTGAACCCCTTGTGTTTTATCGTGTTGTTTTCGAACGAAAATGGCAGAAAATGACATCGCCCCAAAACAAATTCGTGTAGATCGTGCCTGTGTACCTGGCTTTGCGGACGTTAGATGAATCACTGAATTCGGAGAGCGAGCGCGGAGCAAAATAATGTGTACGTGTTTCAATGGTGCGCTTCGAGGTAGCGATCTATACGTATTTACTGTGTGAGATGTGTGGCTCATGAGCGTGGAAGAACGAATGAGATACATTTCAACGTTGGTGGCGCACTTTGTTGGGCCCCCCCTCCGCCCCCCCCCTGGGGTTAGAGAGAGAAAACGTGACTAAACTCGGAACATAAATATAAATTGTTTGTTTAGGTAAGACCTTGAATTAAAACAAATAATAAGAAAATGGAGATAAAATATCGAGCTGGTCTAGAATCCGCAAAACCTATACTAGGCCTACTGATGGACACGCACAAGTCTAGCATTGGTCTTTAAAATGAAACCCTGGCTGGACTCTCGGGTGCAAAATGTAATAAAACAAAATTGACCCCAAATTTACAAAAGTTACACCACTGATTGTGAATATAATAATTATTTTTACCATTTAATTTTATTCTTAACCACAAAATTAAACATGATCACCTTTACCATTATGTTAGTAAATGAGTAGACTACAAATTTTGAATTTTCTGTCGAAACCATCACCAGCATAATACAGTTTATAACGGGAATCCAAAATACAAGCAAGCTAATGTAAAACCTAAAACTATTTTCTGTAAAATTAAACAAACCAAGCTAATAACAAAAACCATACATGTATGCACCTGGTAAAAACAAATTGAAAGTCTACAATGAACCAGTTAGATATTTATTACCATGTAAGTCTTGCGCATAAAGGTCACGATTAAACTTCTGGGCACCTCTGAGGCGCCGAACGTGGGGCTGTATTGTAAGTCCGACGCCTCATAAGTCCGACACCACATAAGTCCAATGCCTCATAAGTCCAACGTCGGACAATTTTTTTTTTTCAAATGTCGGACTAATCAGGTGTCGGACCTCTGAAGACTACCCCTTTATGTGTGCTTGATTTTGTTTTCTATGATACTTTGTTTTTACGAAGAACTGAACAATTTCTGTTCAAAACAGAACATACATGTCTTTATCGAATTTGCATTTGTTTGATATTTATGTTTTTCAGAAATTTATTTGATAAGAACTATTTCTGTTCAAAGCAGAACATAGGTCTTTATCGAATTTGCATTTTTTTGGGATTTTTAAAAAAAGAAATTTAACTGTTATACCAATAAAAACCATTTAAGACCCTTCAAAACGAATTTAACTTTAATAATTTAAACTAAGATGAAAACGAATTTAAACAGATTAAAAAAAATAATTAAATGATTTAAACAAGTTATATTTTCATGACGTCATCGCATCACATTGATGGCACCCTACACATCACTGTCCCTATATGTGTGACCCAACAACCCTATTATCAAGGGAATTTAAAATTTAGCATACGTAGCGTGTAGGAGAAATGGCTTAAAGGTAGTATACACCATTTGCAGATATCAAAAATATTTACTACCGAATTATTAAGAAATATCTTACTCATTTGAAAGTAAATAATGATTCTAGGCATCCAGAAAAATGATTGCGCTAGATATCCTGTAATTATTCCGAAAAATATAATTTTATATTGAAAAATTCGCGATCGCCGGACGACGATCGCAAAAAAACCAAAGATAACATAAGAATAATTGCTCGACGCCGGTTTAAACAAACCGCTGTTTTTCGTGCTTTTCTCGGCATCCGAGATAGTAAAACTTCGGACAGCTCAGTTAAACAATATTATAAAATACAACCCCCAAATCTACTCATTCATGATAATTCAAGTAATGACCAATGGTGTATACTACCTTTAAAGGTAGAATACACAATTGTTAAAATTATCATGTATAGGTGGATTTTGGGGGGTTGTATTTTATAGTAAATATCATTTAACCAGTTCGCGCCGGATGACGTACAGTATGTATATAAACGCAAAGCTTTCCCCAGATTCAAAATGGATGACGCATAAACACGCCACGAGCAAGGCTGGAAATGTCTGTCAGCAGCGAGCAAGGCTGGAAAATACGTGGGTGTGCTTTCCGGCACTATCGACCTGAACTCGCTTCGGATCAAGTTTCGTTAAAAATAATCCCGCCCCTCGGCTCGGTGATGTTAAAATAATCCCGGCGCGAACTGGTGAACTGACCTGTTCGAAGTTTTACAATCATGGATGCCCAAGAATTAGGGGGATAAAATGTGTTCGATTTCAACTGTCGTCGGGCAGTTGTTCTTGTTGTTACTATTTTTTTAAATAAAATTCCACTGTAACCTAAAGTTCGGTTACTCGTAAAGTCTTGTACGTTCTCGATAGTCAGCTTCATAATGTACATATTGAAAGTTTCGTTCACTTTTTTTGTAGATTTGCTAAACTATACATTTTTGGAAACGTTAGGATTATACTCAACATGAAAACCAACGTTTACATTTGTTTTTAGGTTCTTTTGAAAAAAATTGACCTATAATGTGACGTTACACATGAAAAGCCATTGGGTGTCACATTAAAGGTACATTTTTTTCTCAATGCCTTATATCTCTGGAAGTACATGTCCGATTGGGTTCAAACTTGGTATGCAGGTATGGCGGGATGTGTTATAGATATACATTGAAGTGACATCATGATGATGTCATCGTGTGATTTAAGCCTTTTAAGCCATACATATCAACAGAACATAATAAATTAAAAATTCTTTTTGTAATGTGTTTATTTGGTCATAGACATACACACAATTGTAAAAAATGTGTGACGTCATCAAAATGCCATTAAAAAATCCAAGATGGCCGCCATAAAGAACCTGAAAACAAATGTAAACATTGGTTTTCATGTTAAGTACATGTATCTCCTAATGTTTCCAAAAATGTATAGTTTAGCAAATCTACACAAAAAGTGAACAAAAATACATAAGAAACCTGACTACAAGATCCGTTACACGTGCACGGGTTGCTTAATAGTTTGATCCATTGTTGATAGAGGCAGGTAGTCTGCAGGAACTTGGGTGACACCCACATTTTCTCCGTCATCTCTCTTGTAGCATAGCTGGAAATGACTTCCCTCTGAAATACCAGAAAAAAATATACAAATAATGAATGTTTGTAAATATTTGTGAGGTGTTTAAGCCTGCAAGTTTGCGGTTATCAAAATAACCGTGTAACCGTTGTTTTCCCTTTACGGTTAACCGTAACCAACATTAAAAAAATAAAATAAATAAAAAATAAAACAAATAAAAATAAAAAAAGGCATGGGTCTGCATTGCCTATCTAATTCGCGCTGTTTCATCAAGGAATTTAGTGTGTGCGCATAGTACGTGTTGATAATCGCAGTTCTGCATCAAATTTTATAGGCCGACTGGCTATATACATGTATGTTAGATAAGCTACATGTATCAGAAATGTCCATACAACATTTATTCAATTGTACTATTTGTGACCTGCTCCAACGAATGACAATTGGTGGGGTTTCTTTTATTTAAAAAAAAAATTATTAAAAAAAGAAAAAAAGAAAGAAAAAAAGTTAACCGAACAGGGAAAATGTAACCGTATAACCGTTTGAACGGTCGGTTAACCGTGTAACCGTTTAACCGCTGCAGGCTTAAAGGGGTTCTAGCAAAATGAGACGGAACTTAACTGGGCAGAGGTTGAAATAAGGGTTGTCAGGTAGTAGAAAATTATCCTTACAATGCTGTTTGTTGCACTTCAATCGGACATTCTGTTACGAAGTTATAACTGTTTAAAGTTTGCATTTATCGACATGTCGCAAAGGTAAAATGGCGAGAAAAAGACCTTTGAAGTTTAGAGTTTTGTATAGTTGTGTGATATGGACAAATGTCAATTGTTTTTCATTAAAAACACTTATTCCACTACTTCCATACTATTTCTTAACAAAATATAGTTAGTAGGCATACCAAAGATTACAAATATCCATAAATCTGAAAATGTTAATAAATCACCAATTATTCATAATTTAGCAGTTTTCTCTACTATTCCTTGGGCCCAGTTCTGTCTCATTTTGCCAGAACACCTCACATTTGTGAGTGCGATGGTAAGAATAATTTAATGTTTTGACAATTCAAACTGTCACCGAACGAAATTTGTTTTTCCATTGCTCGACTGTGAAAATGCTTTAGTTGTGTTATTCAATGCCTGAATAAATCCTGCGACCATGCAATGGAAGTTCTATTCGCGGTGAATAGAACCACAGTTTGCGGTGCGACGGTGCCATGCCATGGAACGAATAATTCAATGAATGCATGTGATCAAAGATCCACCAATCGGATGACGGAGATTTGTTTAGGTGTTGTGCTGGTGTAATAAGCCATTTGCGCGTGACCCCGAGTTAAATTTGAATAACATCTGGTACACTGACTTGCTCACACAGCTTGGCACAGTTTAACTTTAAATTCTCCAGACCAAAGACGCTGTTGCTATATCACGTGATTCGGGGCAAGCCTTATGCGTCATACGTTAGCAACCCCCAGCTCTGGAATGGTCTGGTGTCTTTTTGCCATTCTCACCCATTGTAAACAATGTATTGGTGCTGAGCGTCTCTTACGTAACTATGCAAAAGCTTGCCCCGAATCACGTGATATAGCAACAGTGTCTTTGGTCTGGAGAATTTAAAGTTAAACTGTGCCAAGCTGTGTGAACAAGTCAGTGTACCAGATATTATTTAAATTTAACTCGGGGTCACGCGCAAATGGCTTATTCATCTATCGCCGTTTGTGATTTAGCCACGCCCCTTGGACAACTTTACACACGTGCAGCACTTGAATGCCGTGGCCTAGTGGTCATCAGTAGCATTGAATTCGTGGTCTGCGGGTAGTTCTGCAGGTTAGGGGTTCGGACCCAGCCCAGCCCGGCCTGGGCTAGGACACTCCCACACATAATATGGGTAGAGGCATTATGAATGCCTTGCTGTGGACTAGTTACCCATCTCATTCCTAATCGTGTTGTGAAGAGATCAGATTGTCTTGTTTCAGTGTGAAGGGCTGGTTCTTTCACACTTTCCTCTAGTACTATAGCCCACACCTCGAGTGGCCTTATAGGCCTTGCGATGGGTGATTTGCATTTAAACAAATTTGTACGTGGAATCACTGCATACAAGCTCTCTGACTGGATACAAGATGTCAAAGATCAGATGCTGAGGTCAAAGGTCAGGTACTGAGGTCAAATGTCATTTGAGGTCAAGTTGTAAAATAAGGTAATCGCGAAAATAGGCAAGACACACACACATGCACGTACCGGTACATGTTGCGACATCACTGGTAACACGGTAGTACTGCAGAGACTCGTATTTCATTGGGCGTCTAACCGTTTTACTGTTAGCCGTTTGTGTGTGGCAAGCAATTGTACCGTAACATGTCACATTGCTAACAAAACCTGCTTCCATCTGTTTAACCTGGGGCCAATTTCATAGAGCTGCTCAGCACAAAAATTTGCTTAGCATGACAATTTGTCCTTGGTAAAAACAAGGTTACAGACAAAATGTTCACGCGATTTTTATTGTTTTGGATTGATAATCAGCTGTTTTTTTGCTTAGCATGAAAAACACGTAGAATTTTGGCTGGTAACCTGTTTTTAATGAGCAAGACGTTTTTGTGCTCAGCAAATTTTTGTGCTTAGCAGACTCTATGAAATTGGGCCCTGTACATTAACCTACATGTAATAGGATCTGACCTCTGTGGAGAAACCAGACACAAGTTTTGCACTTGTGTTGTTTATGCATGGACTCCCTGAGGCATAATACTTTAATTGAACAAGCAGTGTTCAGTTGGAGTGTGTGGCCTCCTAGTCCAGAGCATCAGCTGTGCGATATTGTAATCACCACATTTCTTTCTTTCTTCTGGCAATTGCTGACCAAAAATGCAATACCTGCCAAATTCCTTGGCCGATTTCAGCCAAATTTGGACAGGATCTTTTGTTGACAAGTCCTATGTTAAGTGACCAGCATGTGTGGTCAAAGGTCACCTAGTGTTCACTAGTTTGAACATGGATAAAAAAATGCTACCTCGAGTTCACCACTGGTGAACACGAGTTACCAGGCGATTAGAACGCCATTATACGACTCGTGAACACGATAAACACGACGCGATTGGAACGCAGCATATCGCTAGCAACTCCAGCTCCGGAATAGTCTGGTGTCTTTGTGCCATTCTAACCCATTGTGAACAATGTATTGGTGCTGAACGTCTGTTACGTAATGCAAGAGCTTGCCGTGAATCTTGTGATATATGGCAACAGTGTCTTTAGTCTGGAGAATTTAAAGTTTAACGGTGCCAAGCTGTGTGAGCAAGTCAGTGTAACAGATGTAATTAAAATTTAACTCGGGGTCACACGCAAATGGCTTATTGAGCTGACATTCTAAGTGGGAATTGCATATTTGTGCTGCCAACCTAGTTTAAAACAGCGTACCAGGTGCCAAAATTTTACAGAATGCTTTAGACCGTCATTCACTCTTAAAGGTATTTCATTATAATTTTGTAGTTTTGTTTTTTGATGTTTGCCAATGTTGTATATTAAAGATAGGATATCATTGGTAATTGCTTTAATTATCAGGAATGGGTGGATTTGAGGGGTTGTATTTTATAGTAAATATCATTTAACTGACCTGTCCCATGTTTTACCATCATGGATGCCCAGAAAAAAAAGCAAGAAAACTGGCATTTGTTTTTAATCAGAGTCAGGCAGTTGTTTTTGTTCTTCTTGTTTTGTTCGCGTCGAGACGGCGATCATGATTTTTGTTGATAGAATTATATTTTTTATAACAATTACAGGATATTTAGTGCAATCATTTTGCTGGATTTCCAAAATCATCATTTACTTTAAAAAAATTAAGATATTTCTTAATAATTCTGTAGTAAAAATGTTGATATCTGCAAATATGCTGTATCCGACCTTTAATATAAACAGGCAGTACGACATACGGTAGGGTGTAATGTGTCATTTTTATTTATTAATTTGTTATTTAAGAACTCCTGTTTCGGTCATCAGAGTGCCATTCCCTGTTATGTTGATATTGATATCAGTTTGTACTGGTATAACCTTGTTCACCAGCTGTGGCCAATTTCATGTAGCTGCTAAGCGCCGAAAATTGCTTAGCATGAAAAAAAACCAAGAACAACATGAGAACCACTGCCCGACGCTAGTAAAAAAGGAACGCAGTTTTTTTGGCTTTTCTTGCTTTTCTCAGCATCCATGATTGTAAAAATCGGACAGGTCAGTTAAACAATAATTATAAAACTACAACCCCCCAATGCACCCATTCAAAATTCAAGCAATTACCAATGGTGTATCCTACCTTTAAATTATGTACATTATTTGTGTTCACAAAATATGATTTTAAAAATGTGTCATTGCAGATTATTCCAAATATTTGCACCACTCACAGTAAACCTTTTGGCGTACATGTAGCATTCTTTTTTGGCGAAAGGAACTTTCAGTATTGTGTGGGTTGATTGCCTTGTTTCGCGAATAACTGTAAGCGGTGTGAAAATATTTGTCAGGTACAAAGGAGTCATTTTGTTGAGACTTTTAAAGACAAGAATAGCCTTTTTGGACTTATCTCTTTTAGAAAAAGGAGCCCAATTAAGATGAGCAACCATATCCTCTGAAGGGGTGAGGAAGGTACATTTAAGGCTTATCCGCCAAGGATTATCACCAACACCAACGGATTCGGCGGATTAAAGATACTTTCTAGTAAAAGTATTCAAAGGGTAGGGTTAATACAAAAATATGGAGAGAACTCTATTTTTTTTAAAGATGTACTATTCAACACAACAACGCTTTTGTTTTGGTAGTCAGTGTCCAAATATAGTAGACAAAGCAAGAATAGTACAGTGTGGACCTAACATGGACACCGTGTCAAAAAGTTCACACACCGTATGCAAACTCGATGGAATGACCCACTTACCACCAAAGGTCTCGCCCTCCTGAATGGTATCCGGTAGACTGCAACCCATGGTCTCTGGAAGCATCAAGGACAGGACTCCAGCAACGATGGAGCTTCCTCCAAAGACACATAGAGGCAGTGATTCCCAGTACCTGCCTAAGATCAAGATGATAGGACAGAGGATGCCACTCACACGAGCCACCATGGAAGATGTACCCATGCCCATACTCCTGATGATAGTCGGGTAGATTTCAAGGGTGTAGATGTAGATGTGACCGAATGCGGCATTGATGGCAAATTTACCCGCCATAGCAACTGCCGCCCTGGCAGCTCCCAGAGGAATGAAGATTGTCATAAGGCAAAACACTCCGCCAGATAGGTAAAAGGCAACGAGGGTAATGCGCCTGCCGAAACGATCCATTACGTACCAACACAGAAGATAACTGGGTATCTCTACGGCCGCGGAAACGAGGGCAGCAAGATAATCGTCGATACCCAAGGAAGAGGTACTCAGGGACAATCCGTAGTACACCATGTTGGCAACAAACCAGTCAACGCAGAGGATGAGAGTCTTCTTGCGAAGGTTGGGAGTGCGGATCAGATCGAGTTGGGTGACTGGGATGCGAGAAGCCTGCTTCTTATCGCCTTTGCTTTCAAGCAGTTTGTCGAGTAAGTCTTCGGGAGTCTCGGTCCCATTCACTTGAGCTATCTTGTGAATGATCTTAAAAGCTTCTTTGCATCTGCCTTTTGTTATCAGCCAGCGGGGTGATTCTGGCAAAAAAACGATGATTGCAAGCGAACTCAAGATGAACGGGATTGATGTCGCTAGTTGCAAGTGACGCCACTCCCTCAGAAGGAATGCCAAAAGTGTCAAAAGCAGGTAGCCAATGGAAAAGGAAAAAAACATCAATGTACTGGCACCAACACGCTGTTTAGGACCAACTACTTCCGACATTAAGACGAAAGCCATGAGAATTCCGCCGTAACAACATGCTGCCGTGAAGAAGCGCATGACCATAAAGGCAGTAAAACTGGGAACGAAAGGTGTTACGATTGATGAAATTGTGACAAGCGAAAAGGCCAGTATGAAGGTCTTTCTTCGACCGATCCAGTCGCCCACATTACCCCACACCAAGGAGCCAACGAGCACTCCCGCAAACCAAACAGACTGGGCATAACCGGGTAGATCCTGTCGGTCACAGACCAAGCTGAAGTCTTCATTGATGGTGGACTTGTAGCGTGAGTGATTAAATTCCCAGCCGGCATCACAGGATATGACCTCCGTCAAATTCAAACTCTCGTTTCTACCAACGTCGTCATCATCAGTGGCAAAGCGCTCGCACGAGGAGTAGACTTTGTTTCCGTCGTCGTCAATCTCGTAAGGAATACTGAAGCTCTTCTGCTCTTCCTGACACTCAGTCCCAGGTGCGAGCTGGATTTGGCTGCAGTTGATCATCTGGCTGGCTGGTACAGCACACCAGTGATCGGTGTCAGCAGCTATGAATACCTGCATAAAAAAGTGGAAGGCAGCAGGTACCTGAACTAACAACAGAGCAAAAGCCAGCAGTTTCTGGTACTTGCCATAAGGCCCGATATGCTGCAAGATCTCCTCGTAATGCATGTTGATCTGTGTATAGAGGTAGAATGACCTGTGCCGTTACAAGATCAGTGTGTTAGCTGTTTGTGTGTGGCAAGCATTGTACCGTAACAAGTCACAATAAAGCAATGGTGTCATATTACCTACTACCATACTCGAAACCTACTAATATGTTAACCAATACATCCATCCAATGGATCTGACCTCTGTGGTATATGCAACATAGAAATCGGTCAAAAGTTTAGTGTAAACTTGTGTTTGTTCAAGGACTTTCTAAGTCATAAAATGCTTGCCTTCAAAGAGCAATACAATGTACATGTAGGTCATCTGCTTCTTTCAGACCATGTCTGTTTATGGTAGATGACAGCACACCAGGTGCCATACTTTAAATTAGACTGTTATTTAATTACTAACAGCTCAGTAAAATATAAGTACAAGGGCGTCTGTAAACAAAAGTACAGTATATACTCATTTTAATACACTATTTGCAGAAATTGAAAAAATGTACTACCGAATTATTTAGAAATATCTTACTTATTTTAAAGTGAATAATGATTGTAGGCATCCAGCAAAGATTGGATGCCCCCTCACCATAAAGCAAGGGTGTCACATTACTTAAAAACCTGTCACGATCTATTTACCCAATACATCAAGCCTAGTGGGATCTGACCTCTGTGGCATGCAACAGAGAAATCAGTCAAAAGTTTTGTGTTTGTGTTTGTGCAACCTTGGAGGAATATTGCAATGGACTTTCTATGGCATAAATAGTGCTTGACTAAAGAGAGCAATACAATGTAGGTCATCAGCTTCTTTGGGACAGATGGTGTTTGCTATATGGTGTATCTATAGGGTGAATCAGGGTTGAATTGAGCTGTGGGAATCATGTACATGTACATGTATTTGTGCCATCCTAGTTGATAGATGACAACACACCAGGTGCCATAATTTAATTTAGACTACTAACAGTAACAGCCCAGTTAGGTATATGTGACCGGCTCAAGGAAAAGGTGACAAAAGTCGCACTGTGCATTTATGAGTAATGTCCTGTTACACTTAATAGGAATAGGGTAAACGAAAATTCTTCAAAATTAGATTTTTATTTGTTGTCTTAAATGACATCTTAAATATCCAAAGTTTCAGATTGAATTAACAAAAAGCTGGAATTCGATAAATCATATGAAGTAAAACAAAACCTTTTAAGAGTGCATGGTTCCAATGTTTTGTCTTAGTTTTGTTGTGTTTCAAAGCCTGTTTTTTCAGTTGTGTATTTTGAATTCCATGGAATCCATTAATAAACGTCATATCACCAGAACGGGAGGGGCTATGGAGCTATACTATGTATCAAATAAAAGCTTATCTTGGAGTTTTCAATCATGTACATAACTCTATTAAAAATTTTTGCGACTTATATCAGCTTTTCCTGGAGCGTACAGTGCGTCTCTAAACAAAAGTATACCCATTTTAATACACAGGGGCGGATGCAGGAATTTATGAATGTGGGGTCCTAGCCATGGCTGTGGGGTCTGGAGGCTCTCCCCCCCCCCGAAATTCTTTTACAGTAGAAGCTCTGAGGTGCATTCTGGTACATTATGAGCCTGTTTTTCTTATATATTTTAATCGTTTTGATCTATTGGGAATCTTGTTGTACAGAAAGCACCACTCTGCTATTTTGCTCTGATATAACAATAAATAAACAAAAATTAAAAAAATAATAATAATAAAAATAAAAAATAAACAAATGTGGGGTCTGGACCCCAGGACCCCTCCACTGGATCCGCACCTGTTTGCAGATATCAAAAAATGTTACTACCTAATTATTAAGAAATATCTTACCGGTACTTTTTTGAAAATTGCTTTGGGAAATGTTAAGACACTAAAAGGATTGTTTGACAAAATTGACACAATTCCATCAGGTTTGGATACGGTGTGGTACGTAGTATTTATCTATATCTTTAAAAGTATCATCACATTTGATTATTATATTTCATGTTGCGTCCGTTTTTGGGTGTGGAATATTTTTGAAAGTTTTAAATCAAATTACATTTTTTTTTTTTAACAAAATATGATTACAAAAAACGTGTCAGTCGGACCATGTTCGGGCGTAACATTGACACTGTGTCAATGTTATCAGATATTTTCATATTTGTGTGGTTTTTTTTCAAACACTTTAAACCTTACCATCCTGAATCCATCAAAAGCAATTTCCTTAAGTGGAGGAGTTTGGTGGATTCAGGATAGCTTCATATTGAATACTGGTGGAATCTGATGGATTGATGATTTTAATCCCAGCGGTACTACAGGAATTTGATGGATTTAGGATACCTTCATACTGTGTAGTCACCAACACCAACTTTGTTGTGCATAAACAGATATTTGCGGATTCAGGATACTTTCTAGTAAAAATACTTAAGGGATTAATACAAAAATATGGATGAATTTGTATTTGTTAATAGATGCACTATTCAACACAAAAACACTTTTGTTTTGGCAGGTAAGTCGGTGTCCAAATATAGTAGGCAAAGCAAGAATGGTAGTTTGGATGTAACATGGATACCGTGTCAAAAAGGTCACACACCGTGATGACCCACTTACCGCCAAAGGTCTCGCCCTCCTGAATGGTATCCGGTAGACTGTAACCCATGGTCTCTGGAAGCATCGAGGACAGGACTCCAGCAACGATGGAGCTTCCTCCAAAGACACAGAGAGGCAGTGGCTCCCAGTACCTGCCTAAGATCAAGATGATAGGACAGAGGATGCCACTCACACGAGCCACCATTGAAGATGTACCCATGCCCATACTCCTGATGATAGTCGGGTAGATTTCAAGGGAGTAGATGTAGATGTGACCAAATGCGGCATTGATGAAAAATTTACCCGCCATCGCAACTGCCGCCCTGGCAGCTCCCAGAGGAATGAAGATAGTTATTAGGCAAAACACTCCGCCAGATAGGTAAAAGGCAACGAGGGTAATGCGCCTGCCGAAACGATCCATTACGTACCAACACAGAAGATAACTGGGTATCTCTACGGCCGCGGAAACGAGGGCAGCAAGATAATCATCGACACCCAAGGAAGATGTACTCAGGGACAGTCCGTAGAACACCATGTTGGCAACAAACCAGTCAACGCAGAGAATGAGAGTCTTCTTGCGAAGGTTGGGAGTGCGAATCAGATCGAGTTGGGTGACTGGGATGCGAGAAGCCTGCTTCTTGTCGTCTTTGCCTTCAAGCAGTTTGTCGAGTAAGTCTTCGGGAGCCTCGGTCCCATTCACTTGAGCTATCTTGTGAATGAGCTTGAAAGCTTCTGTGCATCTGCCTTTTGTTATCAGCCAGCGGGGCGATTCCGGCAAAAATATGATGATTGCAAGCGAACTCAAGATGAACGGGATTGATGTCGCTAACTGCAAGTGGCGCCACTCCCTCAGAAAGAATGCCAAAAGTGTCAAAAGCAGGTAGCCAATGGAAAAGGAAAAAAGCATCAATGTACTGGTAGCAACACGCTGTTTAGGACCAACTACTTCCGACATTAAGACAAAAGCCATGAGAACTCCGCCGTAACAACATGCTGCCGTAAAGAAGCGCATGGCCATGAAGGCAGTAAAACTGGGAACGAAAGGTGTTACGATTGATGAAATTGTGACGAGCGAAAAGGCCAATATGAAGGTCTTTCTTCGGCCGATCCAGTCGCCCACAATACCCCACACCAAGGAGCCAACGAACACTCCCGCAAACCAAACAGACTGGGCATAACCGGGTAGATCCTGTCGGTCACAGACCAAGCTGAAGTCTTCATTGATGGTGGACTTGTAGCGTGAGTGATCAAATTCCCAGCCGGCATCACAGGATATGACCTCCGTCAAATTCAAACTCTCGTTTCTACCAACGTCGTCATCATCCGTGGCAAAGCGCTCGCACGAGGAGTAGACTTTGTTCCCGTCGTCGTCAATCTCGTAAGGAATACTGAAGCTCTTCTGCTCTTCCTGACACTCATCAGTCCCAGATGCGAGCTGGAGTTGGCTGCAGTTGATCATCTGGCTGGCTGGTACAGCACACCAGTGATCGGTGTCAGCAGCTATGAATACCTGCATAAGGAAGTGGAAGGCAGCAGGTACCTGAACCAACAACAGGGCAAAAACCAGCAGTTTCTGGTACTTGCCATAAGGCCCGATATGCTGCAAGATCTCCTCGTAATGCATGTTGATCTGTGCAGTTTCACCATCAATGTGTATTACTGTTAGCTGTTTCTGTTTGGCAAGCTATTGTACCATAACGTGTCACCATAAAGCAAGGGTGCCACATTACTTAAAAACCTGCCACAATCTATATAAGCAATACATCAAGCCTAGTGGGATCTGACCTCTGTGGCATGCAACAGAGAAATCAGTCAAAAGTTTTGTGTTTGTGTTTGTGTTTGTGTTTGTGTTTGTGCAATCTTGGAGGAATATTGCAACAGACTTTCTAAGGCATAAAAGAGCAATACAATGTAGGTGTTCAGCTTCTGTCAGAACGTGTTTGCTTTGGGGTAAACAGTCGGGGTCGAATTGAGCTGTGGGAATCATGTATTTGTGCTGCCATCGTTAACAGATGAAAGCACACCAGGTGCCATAATTAAATTTAAACTTTTATTTACTAACAGCCCAGTATACCCCATATAGACAGGGCGTCTCTAAACAAAAGTATACCCATTTTATTACACTATTTGCAGATATCGGAAAAAAATTACTACCAAATTATAAAGAAATATATTACTTATTTGAAAGTAAATAATGATTGTAGGCATTCAGCAAAATGATTGCGCTAGATCTATTCAATAATTGTTCCGAAAAATTCAATAAAACAAAAAAAATCACAATCGCTGGACAGCGATCGCGAACAAAACAAGAACAACATTAAAGAACCACTGCCCGACGCCGGTTGAAAACAAATGCCATTTTTCTTGCTTTCCTCGAGATCCATGATTGTAAAACTTTGAACAGGTCAGTAAAACGATATTTATTATAAAATCCCCCCCCCAAAAAAAAAATCATGATAATTCAAGCATTTACCAAAGACAGTATTTATGAATATTTATTTAGTTACTAAGCATCTGATGTTTTGTTCTCCCCGGCCACACGGCATTTTGGTGTTTATGACTTCTGATTAGCGCCCTCGAACTAACATACTGATAATTTTGAGAGAACGCCAACAAATGGCAAGATAGCTCAGTTGGTAGAGCGTCGGTCCAGTATTCCGCAAGTCGTATGTTCGAGTCCCGCCTTGCCAATTTCTTTGTTGACTTTGAAATTTATGTACATATACATGTAACTAGTCAGTTTTCCTTTCAAGTATTTTATTTGTGTATTTCAAGATAAAAAGTCGTATCTTCATTGAGTGATTCCCACAATGTTGCTTTCCAGGTTGTATCGAAAAATTGGGCGTGATTCCTGGTCACACGGAATTGTGGTGTTTATGACTTCTGACTAGCACCCTCGGACAATTCTGGAGACCGCCAACATAGGGCAAGATAGCTCAGTTGGTAGAGCGCTGGTCCTATATTCCGGAAGTCGCAGACTCGAGTCCCGTCTTGCCGGTTTCTTTGTTCACTTTGATTTTTTTTCTCTTTTGACGGCTTTGCAGGGATGACAGCATTGACTTAAGACAGGATGCCGATCCAGGTCCCGCAGTGGACGGAGTTTCTCTCCTGTCCCGTCTGCTACAACGAGTTCGATGAGAGCGTGCGGCGACCCATCAGCCTCGGGTGCGGCCACACCGTCTGCCGTACGTGCCTGGGCCAGCTGCACCGCAAGCAGTGCCCGTTTGACCAGACGTTGATCTCGCGCGACATCGACGAGCTGCCGGCCAACTACGCCTTGCTGCAGCTGGTCGGGGCGGAGCTCGCGCGGGAGGAAGAGAAGGAGGAGGAGCAGCTTCCGCGGTCCATTGTAGACGGGTACCTGAGGCATTACGCGGCAGCCAAGAGCTGCGTGGAAGATCTGGCGTGGTACCTTAAACCCTTGAGCAAAGGTATGTGTGTCTGTGTACAGGCCTTTACACGCTACCTCTTCAATACCTAAGGCCAAGAAAAAAACAACATGTTTAGCGTCATGCTATTTTTTTTAAAGGAAGAAGGTCGCCCGACACATCTTAATTCAAGTCATGCAGTAAACATGTAACACCCTATCTTCCAATTAAAATTAAAACATGGTTCACCCACGATTACAAATTAAAATTCATGTGGGTCGATCAAGTATGCAAGTATTCCTATTGGAAAAAAATATATTTCCAGAGCATGTACACAGTGATGCTAAAGTGTAAAATACAATCTTAAAATTGTATTATCTTTAAAAAAAAAAAAAAAAACATTTTTTTAATTTTTTTTTGGCGCAAATGGTCAAATTTATCATTTTTTTTTTTTTTTTTAAATCAAAAAAAAGGAGGCGGACCCCAAAAAGGAAGCGGGCGGTGACGCTAAACATGTTTTTTTTTTATTTGGCCTAAAGTTACAGGTTTCATTCACAGAAATGTTGATTTTTATAAAGAAAAATAAATGTGAAAACAATCCCATTTCATGTGCATCGTTCTGTTGTTCTACAGAATCTACAGAGCCAGCCATTTCAAAGCCTGTTTTCTCAGTTGTAAAATTTGAACTCCAAGGAAGTAGTCAATATGCAAACATGTCATATCTCCAGAATGAGAGGGGCTATGGAGCTCTATTATATACCAAATGAAAGCATACAATGCAAGCTTCCCAACCATGTATATAACTCAAATTCATAATCCTCATTTTTGTGGAGTGGGTCACAATTGTGTAATCTCATGACATTTGTTTTATCCACGAACAGCCGCCAGTGCCGCTAGTTCCAGCGCTGGTGGCTGTGCCTTGAGTAAACCCATGCAGCGTAAGCTGGTAGCGTTGGTCAACTGCCAGCTAGTGGAGGAGGAAGGCCGGTCGCGTGCCATGCGAGCCGCGAGGTCGCTGGGCGAACGGTCGGTCACCGAGCTCATACTCCAGCATCAGAACCAGCAGCAGCTTTCGGCTAATCTGTGGGCTGCGGTCCGGGCGAGAGGATGCCAGTTTCTCGGGCCAGGTACGTCGTGATATTCTTGGGGTGAATCCAGCAATTTGTTTAATCAATTTTGTCTGGGAATCGTGATCCTACTCGGAATCGATTCTGAACAAAAACCTGAATTACCTACGGCCTGTGGGCTGCTGTCCGGGCGAGAGGTTGCCATTTTTTGATGCCAGGTACGTCGTGATATTCTTGGAGCAAATCCAGCAATATGTTTTTAATCGATTGTGTCTGAGAATCGTGATCCCACTCGGAATCGATTCCGAACAAAAACCTAAATTACCTTAGCCCGTTATTTTGAAAATAGTTTTGCCAGACTTTCTGCGGAATGAGTGTGACAACTCAAAACAAAAGACAGTTAGCTTCATGGAAGAGCTAGTGGTATGAGTGCCAATTAAGATAAGCACCATTGACTGTGGTCAGTAGTTTTTCCCTGGTTGGTGGCTTGTCTGGGACATGATAGGGCTTCTTCATCATAACCCGCGTCTTTCAGGTGGGACATAAAACACACTTAGGTCCTGTGCGTTGTGTAATGCACATAAAGCAACCGGCAAATTTTAACCCTAACCTTCGAGGATATTTTGGCTCGAAACCCTGCCAGACGCAACAGATTGCATACTTTGTCACATTGACTTGTGTGCAGAGTCCAGCAAGGTCAAGCAGTCACCACAGATGCAATGTGCTGGATTTGGCAGGGTTAGGGTTAATATCATGAAAGATAAAGGCCTGTACCCGTGGCGACCTGTACCCGTGGCGGCCTGTACCCGTAGCGGCTATATATATCCGTTGCGGTATAGAGTGCAGTGACCGTTCAAAATGTGCAGCAATGCTGGTCTGGGCCTTCGGTAATGCTGATAGTTTTTCCCAGCTTTTTTGAGAACCGCTTATCTACACAACTTCAAACTTAACACTGCACATTCTTAGGTCCTGGGCAATCCACCTGCCAGCTTCATACAGTGATCGGTTCTGGAGATATCGAATCACGGACAGACACACAGACAGAGATTCTTGCAATTATCCTATAGATACTGTACTTTGTTTTGAACCCGGCATTGTTACGCGTTTGACTTCTTTTTTGGCAGCAATGCAAGAAGAAACCTTGAAGCTGGTCTTATTAGCCCTGGAGGACGGAGCCGCTTTGTCTCGTAAGGTCCTGGTCATGTTTGTGGTACAGAAACTAGAGCAACAGTTTCCCCAAGCGTCTAAGACCAGCGTCGGCCACGTGGTCCAGTTACTGTATCGGGCATCTTGCTTCATCGTGACGAAACGGGACGAAGAGTCTTCACTCATGCAACTCAAAGACGAGGTTAGTTGAAAGGATTCCATGCAATGTTTCAAGAAAGAGACTATGCGATCACTATTTCTGTACGTACATGTAGCCCGTCTGTTCGTACGCAGTTCGTCCATTAGGCCGTATGGTGGCATTTTGGTTAAAGTTTCGAAAATTGGTCTTATATGCAAAGATGAAGTCCAATTCCAATTAAACTTGGGTCATGAATGCAATATTGTGTAACCTTCATATCATGGTTGTGTTAAAGGTCAAGTACTGTGGTCAAAGGTCATTCAAGGTTGAATGTCATTTGAGGCCAAATGTCATTCGAGGTCAAAGGTCATTCAAGTCAAATGGTATTCGAGGTCAAATGTCATTCGATGTCAAATGTCGTTCGATGTCAAATGTCGTTCGATGTCAAAGGTGATTTGAGGTCAACGGTCATTCGAGGTTAACGGTCATTCGAGGTCAACAGTCATTCGAGGTCAACGGTCATTCGAGGTCAAATGTCATTCGAAGTCAAAGGTCAAATGACCTTTGAGGTCAACTTCTAAAATAGTCTGGAATACCCTAAAGCTGCAACTCTAACTGCTAATTTTAGGCTTGCTGTATTTTCCATTATAACTGTATGTACAATGTAATTTTCTCTGCCTGTGTAGTTCCGTAACTACGATGCTCTGCGCAGAGAACATGATGCTCAAATAGTCCACATAGCGATGGAGGCAGGACTACGCATATCCCCAGAGCAATGGTCCTCTCTGCTATATGGAGACCTGAACCACAAGTCACATATGCAGTCCATCATTGATAAGGTAAGACGGACTCAGGTTTTAACAGTTTTTTGTCTCGCCTAAACAATATTCAAACAGACAAAAAAGGTACTATTTTTGTATTTAGTTTGTCTGTCCATACGTAGTTCGTTTATCCGTATGCATATGTGTCATTTTGGTTAAAGGTAGGACACCATTTGCAGATAGCAATAATTTTTACTATCGAATTGTTGAGAAATATATTTCTTAATTGAAAGTAAATAATGATTCAAGGCATCCAGCAAAAATATTGCGCTAGATATCAATTGTTCCTGAAGGCGATCGCGAAAAAAAACCGAAAACAAAAACTACCCGACGCTGGTTGAAATCGAACGTTGTTTTTCTTGCTTTTCTCGGCATTCATGATTGTAAAACTTCGGAAAGGTCAGTTCAATGATATTTACTATAAAATACAACCCCCCAAATCCACCAATTTTTGATAATTAACGCAATTACCTATGGTGTATCCTACCTTTAAAAATGTATTTAAACTGTTTTAAATTTTGGGTCATGCATGCTATATCATAACCTACATGATGGTCGTGTATTAATTCAATGGTCAATTGAGGTCAATTTCTAAAATAGGCTTGGATATTAAAACTGGTCTCATTTGAAAACTTGAAGTCCAATTGCAAATCAAACTTAGGTCATGCATGCAGTATTGTAACCTTTATATGATGTTCCTGTCAAAGGTCGAGCACTGAGGTCAAAGGTCACTTGAGGTCAAGTTGTAAAAAGGGTAATCACGAAAGCAGGGCCCAATTTCACGATGCTGCTTAACAGTTAGCGAAAAAGTTGTGCTAACTATAGCAGACAAATCTGCTTACCTTAAGCGCTATTTCACAGTGTTTTTCTGCTAATGTTTGCGCGCGCATAGAGACTCTATTGTTACGCACTGATTTAAGCATTTTTTTCCTGCTAGGTTAAACTCAACGTTGACTCAACGTTGAAATGAGGTGTCCATCTTGAAGTACTGCTGTTAATTGTCATGTCACAAAGTTTGTGTTTTTACATGGTTCCATTCCAGTTGCAAACTCCGGCATCATTTGCGTCTAGTATCCAAGAGCTGACCATTGCATTACAGCGATCCGGAGATCCAGGGCAACTGACTAAGCTGATAACCTATCTCGATCAGTTAGCTGCCATAGATCCTAATCCAGGTACATGTACTATACTGCCGGGGGAGTAATGTTAGTATATATGTGACCTGTCACTACAAAATGAGAGTAAAGTCAAAAATATTGAAAATTGAGATATTGGTATTTTCAAATTCTTGAGAAAGAGAGCTTTCCAATGGTACATAACACTTGGGGGTTACGCGATAAATACTTTTTACAGCGCTCTAGAAAGTCGTGGGTTTCACAAAACGTGTTTGTGAGAAAACTTACTTTAAACATCTTCAACAAAACACGCAAAAGATTACATAACAGGACAAGTAAGGTTCGGTTGAGCATAGCACGGCTATGTTCTAATCATTATTTCTTTCTGAAATTGTCCACACGTACAAACTATTGTATAAACAACAAAATATCAAAATTTTGAAAACGTAGGATACTTACGAGGACCTAATTTGCATATTTAATTACCGTGTTAATTAGACCACTAATGGACTTTAGTCCAACACTAACTACGCAAACACTATGCAAAATCGTGTAATTTAAGAGGTTTTCGATCATCTGATCTCACCCAAAATATGGGAATATGTAGAGGAGGACTTTGGCTTTTCAAATTACGCAAAATCTTAAAATTGACCACCCCTTCATATTTTGACTTTGGATGGCCATATCTCCAAATCACAATTAATTTCGAAAACGTAGCATACTTACGAGGACCTGATTTGCATATTTTATTACCGTGTTAATTAGACCACTAATGGACTTTAATCCAAACACTAACTATGCAAACACTATGCAAAATCGTGTAATTTAAGAGGTTTTTGATTATCTGATCTCACCCAAAATATGAAAATATGGTTTTTCAAATTACGCAAAATCTTAAAATTGACCACCCCTTCATATTTCGACTTTGGATTGCCATATCTCCGAATCACATCGTGCGACTTTACTCTCATATTGTGGTGACAAGTCACATATATATACTCGCGAGTAGTTTGTGCTACTCATTGTATTACTCATTGTATTTTTCATCTACTTAAGTACTCGTCTTGGCGCGAGTAGAGCAAATACTCGCGAGTAACTTTTTGTTTTTGTTGGCTTCGAAAAAAAGGAACTATTTTGCGGTTTCTGCTCGAAAGTTGTCATCGCTAACACTCCAATGCTATCACATATTTTCTAACTCTTGCCAAAAATTACTATGAGCATTAAAGGTCGGGTACACCATTGTTAATTGCTTGAAATATCATGAATGGTTGGACTTGGGGGGTTGTATTTTATAGTAAATATCGTTTAACTGACCTTTTCGAAGTTTAACAATCATGGATGCTGAGAAAAGCAAGAAATACGACGTTCGTTTTAAATCGGCGTCAGGCAGTGATTCTTATGTTGTTCTTGTTTTCTTTAACGCCGGACGGCGATCGCGAATTTGTTTTTATAAAATTCTATTTTTCGGAACAATCATAGGATATCTAGCGTAATATCTTTGCTGGATGCCTACAATCATTATTTCCTTTCAAATAAGTAAGATGTTTCCTATAATTTTGGTAGTAATTTTTTTCTCGATATCTGCAAATGGTGTATCCTACCTTTAACCAGTTCGCGCCGGGATTATTTTAACATCGCCGAGCCGACGGGCGGGATTATTTTTAACGAAACTCGATCCGAAGCGTGTTCAGGCCGATAGTGCTGGGTAGCACACCCACGCATTTCCGGCCTTGCGCGCTGCTGACATACATTTCCGAACTTGAACTTGGCGTATATATTCGTCATCCGTTTTGAAATTGGGGAAATTTTTGCGTTTATATTCGTCATCCGGCGCGAACTGGTTAAAGGGATTGTACACCTTTGGTAATTGGAACCCATTGTTTGTTTCAATCCTATATAGTTATAGATATATACCATAAAACTAACCTGTACAAATTTCATTTCAAAAGGTGGTAGTGATTTCGAGATATTGTCGAAAATCTGGAGCGGTTATTTCCACGCAGGAAGAATAATCTGCATTGGGATACACAGTCTGAGAAACGTCACTACAGTAACGCTTCTCAGATTCATATTTTTGGGCATAAAAAGTGATATCTTTTTTACATAACCGCAGTGTTCAAAGTGAAAAGTTTCTAAAAATGCATTATACTATCCAAAGCTGCTGTACTTCTTACCAAATAAGTTTTTATTGCCATTAATTTTTAGAGTAATTACCAAACGTATACGATCCCTTTAACTCCTCTCGATCATTTGATACCGGTGGCCCAATTTTTAAAACCGAAGTTGACACTTGTTATACAGATGCTAGCGTGCCTAGCTGGAGCGAGTTGGAGAACGCAATGGTTGCCGTCAAGACCGTGGTTAAAGGGTTGGTGGAGTTTGTACAGAACCACAACCTGAACACGAAAACACTAGAACAACAGGTACGTGTACAGTAAAACTCTAGATAATTGTCAAATCGTAACCCTAACCCGTCAAACTCCAACTGCAGGTTTTGCTAAGTTTTTGGCAGGTTTGGTACCAAACATTAGCAACTTGTTGTTGAACTTTGTTTGACTCAGTACCAAAGACCCAGGGAGACACTGTTGAATTATGTGAGGTTCAAGGCAGAACGAAATGTTGGAGTTAAATTTGGGGATGCACAGGCATTTATTCGTGGGTGACCCTTGGGTGGTCGTGACCAGCCAAGGGTCACCCACGAAAAGTTCCTGGTCAAATGAAGTACATGTATATGTACGTGTACACACATTCGCATTTTTGTATCACTGTGGAGACATGGCTTTGTTCTCCTGTACAAAATGGTTAGAAAGTCGATCACGTTTTTCAAAATGCTCCCATTTTAAACACAATTATTTTCCTGGGTTGAAATGTTGACCCAATATACCCTATATTACACCCTAACCCAAACACTAACCCTAACCCACATCCTTACCCTAGTTTTTGAGTAATTTAAGTACAATCCAAAAATCTAATTCGTGAAATTCCTAATGGAGACCTATTCATTTATAGAAATTACCCTTTGGAGACCTTTTCACTCCCATTGTCCCCATTGTGTTCACGTCTCCAGAGGGTACCGTATTTCGCACCACCCTGTATGTGTGTCCCCACTCAAGCACATAATACCACCGGCCAGTTTGTTAGGTTTGGTATGCTTTTTTTTTAAATCAACTTCCAATCCCATTATAAAATTACAAGTTACATTGTATTTGTCTTTTCAGCAAACACAGAATATCAAGTACAAGACGAGTCTGTGCCGGGACATTGACCAGAAGAGGGGCTGCCCTCGCGGGAACAACTGCACATTCGCGCACTCTGAGGAGGAATTAGAAAGGTACTGTAATAATGTGGGGACCTTCTGGGGAAAAATGAGACGGAACTGGGCACAGGACATAGTATACAAATATTGACTGCTTTGAGTGGTATAGTAAAACTAGCCTCCCGAGGTGATCCATGGAGCATTCTATTTTCCCGAGGCGCATAGTACGTGTGTTGCTATGCTCATAGTACTTTTTCAGAACGAGGCTGCGTGGTATAGTCTTTTTGGAGCGCAAGTAAAAAATAGTAAAAATAGCAAGTGACACTCGACGCGCTCTCGGCCAATCAAGACACAGAATCTGTGAGTGAGGTGTTATAATGGAAAATAGTGCTGGGCGAGTAGTGATTTTTCCCAATCGAGTACTAGCAAAGAAAGTACTCGCGAGTAATCGGGTACTCGCGAGTAGTTTTCACAATTTTCACACGGTGTAAAATTACGATCACACACGTGTTTATCAGTCACCATGTGTTTTCATTCAAAGCATAACGGTAATTTTAATAAATTAAAACTTTATTAACGTCCAAGGCTAGTCAAAAAAATGCCAGATACAAATCTCATTGTCTGATTACGTTATATTTGCTGTCACGCCTCAATAACAAAACAAAAAACTATTTCTCATGATTAAATTTATTGCTGAATTACTTTACGATCCCATCGACCCAAGCCCGGAACCTGATTTTGAAACCTGAAATCTGCAGGATCTGCTTTCGCGGGCTGGGGACATCTGCGGTTGACGATTTATGCTACATTTCATGTGGGCTCACTCAAAGGATTTAATAGTTCGTTGAACCTTATTATTTAAGTATACCAAAATGTCGCACTTTGTTTCTCCACTCCGTCTGTCTTTCCTAGGTACCGAGCTAAAAGTCGACGCATGCTGTCCGCTTTGAATCGTCAGATGAGCTCCCAAGGCAAGGCAGTGGAGGGACCAAGGACGCACAAGCTCAATCCAAAGGGAGTCAACGAAGACGGACTGACTCAAGAAGATCGCCTTAATCTGATGGAACTCCAGCTCCACATTGCCTCGCGAAACAAACGGTACATTGTTTGTGTTCCCTGACGTGGCGCTGCTCCTTACGTGGCGCGGCTCCCGACTGGGTGCGGCCCTGACGTTGCACAGCGCCGACGTGATGAGGCCCCGATGTGGCGCGAACTCTGACGAGGCGCGACTTCTGATGTAGCGCGACCTCCGACGTGGCGCGGCGCCCGACGTTGCGCGGCGCCCGACGTGGCGCGACCCCTGACGTGGCACGACCCCCTGACGAGGCACTACCCCCTGACAAGGCGTGACCCCTGACGAGGCGTGACCCCTGACGAGGCGCGACCCCTGAATAGGCGCGACCCCTGAAGAGGCGCGACCCCCTGACGAGGCGTGACCCCTGACGAGGCGCGACCCCTGTCGAGGCGCGACCTCTAACGAGACGCAACCTCTGACGAGGCGCAACCTCTGCGCGGCCTCTGACGTTCGCCTTTACTTCCTTGCTTGAGCAAATGTTTTACCTCAAAATTCACAGTGAGTGAAATATTTCGTCAAGCTCTAAACATCTTGTTCATAAAACTTTAAAAAGAAAAAAATTACAAAGAAATTGACTGAAGCAAACCCTGAATTGCCGTTTCGTTGCTCTATCAACTGAGCTGCCCAGCCCTATGTTGGCGGTGCGAGTCAGAAGTTACAAACCCGTAAGGTCCATGTGGTCGGGGGGTCACGCCCAAAGTCACGATACTAGCAACATTTAATGGCAATGTTGCTAGATCCCTGGCCACGAAAAACAAAATATCATGGTAACATTGCAAAAGATTTACATTACTTTAAAGAGGCTTCCCCTAATGTCTTGCATCTTTCTTTTTCTTTTTTGAAAAGTGATGGGTCAGCAATGTTAACCATGTCAGACGCTGAAGTACAGAGGCATTTACAAGGTAAGTCAGTTAAAGAAATATATGTAGTAATAATGAGATTGTTTGGGGATAATATATTATAATCAATAAGAAACAGTTGAAAGTCTCTTTTGGCCTTTCTGCCCCCCGATGCCCCTACCCTCTTCCCCACCCCTACCCTCTCTCCCACCCCTACCCTCTCTCCCACCCCTCGGCCGTCTCAAAGAAAAACAACGTAAGTTGTGTGCAAATCACATTACAGTTGAATTGTTTTGCCTTGAGACGGTCGCCCTATCCTCTCCCCCACCACTACCCACTCTCCCACCCCTACCCTCTTCCCAGCGCTACCCTCTCCCCCACCCCTACCCCTAACCCACCCCTAGCCTCTTCCTCATCTCTACCCTCTCCCCACCCCCACCCCCACCCCTACCCACACACGCAAGTGGGTAAATGCCGTCAATAGGGGACGGGGCATTGTCCGACCGTCTTCCCGCTTTTGTTTGTACTCTAACATTTTCGGATGATCGCCATAGGATTTGCACACGAGTCTGAATCGGGGACCCTTGCGGAATAGGGGACCCCATTGTTCCCTTTGTCATACGTCCCCTATTTCAATCAAAAACAAACGCCCCTACACACACAGTCATGTATAGACCGGAAATCGTGGACGGGGCATTGTCCGACCGTCTTCCCTCTTTTGTTTGTACTCTAACGTTTTCGGATGATCGCCATAGGATTTGTACACGAGAAAAGATCGTGGACGTTGTGTCAATCATGGACCCAATGTTTGACTCCCAATTCTTTTGTCTGACGACCACGATTGCCGGTCAATACAACGCACCCCTTTTGCAAAAATATAAACAGAATTACACGCAATGAACCAGTTTGCGCCAGAGGACGTATACATACACACGCAAAGTTTTCTCCAGATTCAAAACGATTAAGGCATAAACACGTCACGAGCAAGGCCGGAAATGGCTGTCGGCAGCGAGCAAGGCCGGAAATGTGTAGGTGTGCTTCCCAGTACCATCGGTCTGAACCCGCCTCGGATCGAGTTTCGTTAAAAATAATCCTGCGCCTCGGCTAGGTGATGTTAAAATAATCCTGGCGCGAATGTTCAAAATTGCTGCCATTGGTTGTTAATCTATCTGTATTTCCTCAAAGGGCAAATCTGTGATGGCCTGATATCCAAAATATCTTCCTCATGACCTACTCTGACTGTGTGCCAAATTCCATGCTTGTATCATCAAAGGCACAATCATATCACCTATCTGCCGTACTATTCATTCGGTGCAATAAATGAGACAAGAAATGTATTTGTTTGGTTCCGAAATAAAATAGTTAACCTCCGTTTTTGATGAACAGATGGCGAAGAACGTCACGACAGAAGCCAGTCCCCCGCACAGCGTTCTGAGAGAAGCAAGGACGAGCATCATCTGACAGCTCTAAGTCCCCCTCAATCGGAGAACCCAAGGTACCGAGTATCCTACGCTAATCCGGCAGACCTACGACGGCCGCCGGAAGACTACGACGATCGTCAGAAACCGCCCGTGCAGATTTCGTTGTCTAGCACCTACGTGCGCCCGCCGAGCGCCGTCTGCCACATGCACACCGAGCCACAGCCCGTGTACAGTCACCAGTACTCCAATAACTTCACTGCTCACACCGGCGCGACGGAGCCATCGTATCCGCTCCGTCAGGACCGCGGTGCGGGCTGGGACGTCCCGGACGGAGTGTCGCTTGAGTCGCATCAATACGAGTGGGATTCCGGAATGCGTACTGTCGGAGCGAGGAAACCAATCATCAAATCACCGGCGGCGCACACGTTTAACGTCAGTGGCGGTAATCCACACAAGGTAATTGAAATCGTGATCTGTTGGTAATTGTATAAGTTGGGGGTGCAGGGGCCAATTTCATAGAGCTGGGCCCAATTTCTTGGCTCTGCTGACCGTTAGCGAAAAATCCCTGCTTACTATAGCAGAAAATTCGGTGCTTACGGTAAACGTATTTCACACGTTAGCGAGGAATTTTGGTCTCTGAGCATGCGTAGAACCCGTAACTAAGGATTTTGTGCTTACAGGGTAAGCACATAATTTTTCTGCTATCGCAGTTAGTGGAAAATGGTTAAGCACACAAATTTGCTTAGCATGAAAAATTTTTCTTGTCAAGCACAGGGTTACATACCAAATTTTCAGGTAACCTATATTGTTTCTGACTATTATTTAGTTGGTTTTTGCTTAGCATGAAATGCACAGGGAGTTTTGGCTGGCAACCCGTTATTTTTGAGCAAGACCTTTTGGTGCTAAGCTAATTTTTGTGCTTAACAGCTCTATAAAATTGGCCTAAGGTCGTAGAGTTACATGTATATTCAATATCTAGATCCCTGACTCTTTATTCCCACTTGCGAAGATACTGTACTGCGCGCAGACATTTGTGACCTGCTCCAATGAAACCCGGACAAAGTTAACAATTTTTGCTTTTTAAAAAAATTCTCTAGGTTCTCAGCTTTAAAATGATGTATCATATGTTACATGTCATCACAAAATGAGCATAAAGTCGCACGGAGTGATTTCCAAGTACGGCCAGTCAAAGGCAACATTTGAAGGGGTGGTCGATTTTGAGATTATATGGGTTTTTTAAGGACTAAATCCCCAACAATCAATTCCCAATTTTTCAGGACGATCAGATAAAAAACAAATTTCTAGAGACAATTTTGACTATGCCTTTCTTTGCGCGTTCACACAATTTCTCGCAAGAAATGCCCGTTTTTTCATAATCTCTGTATTAAGACTCCAGACTAAAAAATAAAAATAAAAACAATATTGAGTATCAAACCTCCAAGTGTTATACTATTGGAAAGCTCTGTTTCCACAGAATTTAGAAATACCCATATCTCAATTTTAGATTTTGCCGACTTTACGCTCATTTTGTGATGACAGGTCAAATATGTGACCTGTTCCAACGAAACCCAGACGAAGTCACAGGATGTGTTTTATTACAATGTACTCCTGAAGTCATTTCGTGGTGGATTTTACCATTTTGAGGTTTTGGGTTTTCCTGAATTACGAACTAATAATCTACAATCTCCCCAAATTTAAACACGATCCGTGTTTTTTGTCGATTTTGTGAAACAAATGTGTATAGAAATAATACGCTTTTTTGAACTTCAAAGCTGTTTATCTCATAATTAGGTTGTCTGGGTTTCATCACTAAATCCTTACCCCAGGGGAGATAGGGTGATATGTAAATTATTTTTAAAGCTGAGAACCTAGAGAATTTGAAAAAAAAGGCAAATCTAAAAAAAAAAAATTGTCAACTTTGTTCGGGTTTCGTTAGAGCAGGTCACATATGAACCCCCACCCTATCTCCCCTGGGGGCAGGATTTAGTGATAAAACCCTGACAAAGCAGATTATTTCTACACAATTGTTTTTAACAAAATCAACAACAAAAACACTTCTGGGTGACGGATTATGTTCAAAATTTGGGGAGATTGTAGATTATTAGTTCGTGATTCAGAAAAACCCAAAACCTCAAAATGGTAAAATCCACCCCGAAATGACTTCACGAGTGCATTTTTATAAAACACATTGTGCGACTTTGTCCGGGTTTCGTTGGAACAGGTCACAATTTGAATTCATGTGTGTGTGTTTGTAGAACATAACGAAAACAGATGGATTGAATCGAAGTACTCTGATGCAATGCGCGTGCAAGTAGAACTTTATACGCAAACAACTTATTTTTTATTTTGCCACCATGTGGCGGGTTTTCACAGATCGCATCACAAATGGCTAAAACTGTCTCAGGTATTTGGAATGTATCTGTTTGTTTGTTTGTTTGAGCTCAGGATGTTTCTCTTGGCGAGCTGTGCGAACGCAAACAAGAAATCCTCCATCAGTTGAAGGGATTCACCACGGAGGAGAGCAAGAATCCATGGGATAGAAACCACTGCCTGACCAAAACGGTCACGTCGCTATGGACCATCCCAACGGAATCAATCTCCAAAAAGTCAGTACCATTTTTAACCAGTTTGCGCCGGATGACGTATATAAAATAATACACCTTTTTGTAGAGCCGGTCACATACAGCACGTGTGTTAAAAACGAATCACTTCGTCAAAATACAAAACTTAGTTTAAGTTACTTTGTGTATGTATTTTATTAGTTAATTAGCGATAAATAGCTCCTTAATTAGCGTAATTAACAAGCGGTGGAATTTTGTGTCTCCAAAAATTGATAATTATGTACATGTAGAGAACCTCATAAAATGTTAGAATATCCAAAAAATCTGCTTAAATCTTGCTTAAAAAAATCTGGATTTTGGACAGATGTGTCTGTGCTTCCATTTTGCATAGGGCGCCCAGCCCGCATCAAGACGATGTCGTGTGCTACAACCACTGGACAAGCCAAGCTCCCTTCTGCCCGCTGGTGCGGCCGGTCAAGGAGACCAACACCAACTACACGATGACCTACATCAAGGCCCATGTCCGGCACATGTCAGTGGACGAGCACCACGGCAGCCCCCAAGACAAGCCGCTGGGGACCCACGAGTTGTCGGAGTTCAAGAAGATGTCCCTGCAGGACTTGGAGCACACCCTGCAGAAGGTAGGTGTGGTCCTGGGGTTCGATTTTATAACGAAACTCGACTCATCTTGCGACGCATCTAAAGAGCCTGTCCCATTTAAGCTGCTTTTTTGGGGCGACTGCCTTTGACAACCGAAGTCAACTTGCGTCCACCCTCGACAAGCTAGGACCCTGTCGGCAACAACTGAAGTTCGCTACTTGACTTTTCTTGATACCAATACCTGTTGACGTAGGTTGACGTGGGTTGACGTAGGCTGACGGTTGACGTAGGATGATGTGGGTTGGCGTAGGTTGGCGTAGGCTGGCGTAGGCTGGCGTAGGCCTGTAGTTGCCTTAACAAATCGCCAAAGTAGGACAGGACCTTTTAAGACGAATTCCTGCTCTAAGATCGGTCTTGGCTAAAGACCAGAGTTGTCATTGGGTTGGTCACAAGTCACCACAAATCAATCACAAGTCATTCAGCCTTTAGTCTCCTGACGACGGGCAGAGCATACTTTCCGAAACGTTAAGTTACCTCCGGTTCTTTTCAGAACCACTAACGACGGGCAGAGCATACTATCTGAAACGTTAAGTTCCTACCAATTCTTTTCAGAACCACTAACGACGGGCAGAGAATACTATCTAAAACGTTAAGTTACCTCCGGTTCTTTTCAGAACCACTAACGACGGGCAGAGCATACTATCTAAAACGTTAAGTTACCTCCGGTTCTTTTTTAGAACCACTAACGACGGGCAGAGCATACTATCTGAAATGTTCAGTTCCTTCCAGTTCTTTTTAGAACCACACATCTCACTAAAGAGAATTCCCGTAGTGTTACCACAAACTACTTATCTCAACCAGTTTGCGCCGGGATTACTTTAACATCACTGAGCCGAGGGCGCGCAATAATTTTCAACAAAACTCGATCCGAGGCGGGTTCAGGCCGATGGTATCGGGAAGCACACCCATTTACAGTTTCGGGCTTGCTCGCTGCTGACAGACATTTCCGGCCTTGCTCGTGACGTGTTTATGCGTCATCCGTTTTGAATCTGGGAGAAACCTTGCGTGTATATGTACGTCCTCCGGCGCGAACTGGTTAACCCTCCTATGGTTTTACCTTTCAAAACCTTTCAAAATCTGCTTACTTGACAAAATGGCTGTAAATAAGTATGAACCTTTCAAAACGCTCCAGAATTTGTTGCTACTGCACTACTACACCTTTTAAAACCTTTTGAAAGGTATTTTTTTTTCTCACACCAGTTTGTTCAGAAAGTTGTTTTACCTTTCTAAATCTTTCATAGGTTTCTTTTGTCAGACAGTTTTCTCGCCTTTCAAAACATTTCAGTCCAAGAAACTTGAAAGGTATTTTTTGTCTTACACCAGTTTGTTCAGAAAGTTGTTTTACCTTTCGAAATCTTTCATAGGTCCCTTTTGTCAGACAGTTTTCTCACCTTTCAAAACCTTTCAGTTTCAGTCCAGGAAACTTGAAAGGTATTGAAAGGTTAGACAATTCTATGGCAACTGCCCTATATATAGGAGGGTCAATGCATCACATGACATTACAAGATACTTTGGTTTTTGGATTTGTTTCCGAGGTGAAGCAAGAGGATGAGCACGCAGGCAGCTGCCACCACGAGCGCGGACATAAAATCCAACTGGAGATGGATCGACGGGTACAGCAGCAGAACTCTAACTGGGAAGTGTCTACAGGTAGACAAGAATTATTGCTGGCCTGCAGGGACCAATTTCACGGAGCTGCTAAGCACACAAATTTGCTTAGCACAACAAAGTTTTGCTCATTTAAAACAGGTTACCAGCCAAAATGATACGTGTTTTTCATGCTAAGCAAAAAACTAGTTGATTATCAATCAAAAACAGTAAAGATCACGTGAACATTTGGTCTGTAACCTTGTTTTTGCCAAGGACACATTTTCATGCTAAGCAAATTGTTGTGCTTAGCAGCTCCGTGAAATTGGCCCTAGATATTTCAAAGTTTACTAAGGCCTAGGCTATACGCTGTGCTACTGCCGTATCGAACTCAAAAAATTTGATTTTTGTTAGTTCGGCGCGGCAATAGCACGGCGTTTAGAACCAATTCGGCTCGGCAAATACTTTGGCACAGCAAAGCCCTTTAGCTCGTCAGGGTCTGCCGCGCTATCGGTGTTCGGAACGGCAGTAGCACGACATGGCGCCAATTAAGAACGGCGTTTAGTGCAAGGCCGTGCTATTGCCGTGCTATTGCTGTGCTATTGCTGCACTCATTTTAATTAAGTTCGGCACGGCAGTAGCACGGGGTATAGCCTAGGCCTAACTCTAACCATCCCAAATCCTCCAAAATCCTCTTTGCAAATTGCAGGATTTTTTGGGCAGGATAGTGGGCACTTTATGCATTGGGAGATTTTGCAGGATTGAGGGCGTTTAGGGTTTTTGAAATTGGAGGATATTGCAGGATCCAGGTCGTGAGGCCTAGACTAATGCTGGATGATTTTAGCAGAATTGAGGTTACTTGGGTATTTATCCAAATGATGGATTGAGGATTGTAAGCCTACTGCAGGATTTTGATGGATTCGGGATACCTGCAGATTGAGCAGTCACCAACACCCGCAATGTTGTGTGCATGATCAAATTGGTGGATTTGGGTAGATTCGAAATACTTTCTATTAAAGATACAAAGAGGTTAAATGGTTAAAGGTAGGATACACCATTGGTAGTTGCTTGAATTATCATGAATAAGTAGATTTGGGGGGTTGTATTTTATAGTAAATATCGTTTAACTGAGCTGTCCGAAGTTTTACAATTATGGATGCCGGGAAAAACACAAAACACAGCGGTTTTTTTTAACCGGCGTTGAGCAGTTATTATTATGTTATCTTTGTTTTTTCGCGATCGCCGTCCGACGGTCGCGAATGTTTCATTATAAAATTCTTCTTTTCGGGAGAATTACAGGAAACCTAGCGCAATCATTTTGCTGGATGCCTAGAATCTACATTTACTTTCAAATGAGTAAGATATTTCTTAATAATTCGGTAGTAAATATTTCTGATATCTGCAAATGGTGTATCCTACCTTTAAATGTGACCTGGCACCACGAAATGGGTGGAAAGTCGCAAAATAACAAAAATAACAAAATTGCCATTATTACATTTCTAGAATTCTAGAAAGTCCTCAGCTTTCAAATGATGTATTGTGTGTTTCTGTATTCCTAGCCACCGCTATACTCATTTGAAATAGCTGAAGTCATGCTCTCTTGTTTTGAGAAAACAGAGTTCAAAGTCTGTGAACCGTGCCAACTATACTATCACTCAGTGCAATTCAGCCCCCGAAACAAACACTTAAGAGTTTTAATTGAGCTATACAATTTTGGGTTATGATAAAGAAGGTTTTTTGTATGTAAAAAAGTTAACAACTCGAAACCGACCTCCCACTGGAAAAATTGACGTTTTGGCCAATAACTCGTTTTGGACATGTGCAACTTTCCGCTCATTTCGTGGTGCCAGTTCACAAATAACCAACAGACAAACACATTTGCTTGAAGTGAACCCATCTATGATTAATCTCCGACTATAATTTGTTACAGGAGCCTCGGCCAACACGGCAGTCAAGCAAGCCAAGCTCAAACTGCACCCCTACACATCGGACGGCAATCAAAGCCACATGATGAGGTACTACCAGGCACTGTCATCGGGAGCTCCTCGTGAGCTCCTGGCTAGCCGTCATGGGAGCTTCCCCATGTCCAAGTCATCACGGACAGCCTTCAAATCCACCGGACCGATCCAGGTAATAACAATAAGAATAATCATCCTTACTAGTTGCTGGGAAGCTGAATTTCAAAGGATGTCACATTATTACCCCGGTCATTGGCCCCACGAAACATTTCAAATACCATCTCAGCTCCCAGGGGAGTATACAGCTCGATGCTGCCATTTCGGCGCAAAGCAGCTAAATTGAACCACAATAACCATCTCTGCCCTCACAGGTACCCATTTACTCCTGGGTGGGGAGAAGCAATGAGTGATGACAAAGTGCCTTGCCTAAGGGCACACGTACTGTAGTCCCAGGCCGGCTTTGAACCCCACAACCTGTAGCTTTACCTACGGATTACAAAAAATTCAATGCCACAGACCACGAGGCCACGGCACTTCAGGTAAAAGTCAGCTTGAACAGTTACAGTTTTGTAGGACATTCTAATGAGGGTGGATACTATAAACTAGGCGTTTACCTAGCCTCGCGGTTCTTAGATTTTAATTTTGGTACCCTGTGGAGACCTGAACACAATGGGGACAATGGAGTGAAAAGGTTTCCACTTGGTTTCACGAAATAGATTTTTCTAGGCTTACTAAAAAACTAGGAATTTGTTTATCCGTGCAGTGAAGGCGCACTTCCCTAAAATCGAACATTTACATTTAACCAGGAACTGTGCAAGAGGCCGTGGGTCAGCATACCCACGAAGAAATGTGACCCGCTCTGATGTCAGAAAATACATTTTTACGTAAAGGGCTGTTTATTGTTTCGGAGGTGTTGTTTCTTTCAACAAATAATATTTTGGTTTTAAGGCATTTTGGTTTTTCCGACACCTATATTTTCAGATCTGAACGATTGAAAAGATTGTTTTGATCCCTAAATCAAACTTAATACAGGTTTTATCATTCTCTTACCATAGCATCTAATGAAGCACTACAATTGTAAATCTTCATTTCTTTTTTAAGACATTTTGAATATAACTGAACATTTGAATATAAATTGTAAAAGACCTATGCATTACACTACAGAGTTGTGCCATATATCAAATGAAATCGTATTTCTGCTTTTTCTGACCAACTGTAAAATTGAAATTAGAATTGTAAAATTCTGCGACAGTGGGTTTGAAACTAATGAGCATAGCTTGACTTCTTCTGACGTAGGTGCTGCCGTATGTTTTTGCAGAGTGGGTCACAAATGCCTGTGCAGTTCCCTCAAACTCCAACATTTGTACAAGTCTGTTGCCTTTCTGCCCTGAACCTCACAGAATTCAACAAGGTCTTTCTGGGCCTTTTGTACCGAGTCAAACATTGTCCAACAACAAGTTGCTAATGTTAGGTACAAAATCTACAAAAACCTAGCAAAACCTGCAGTTGGAGTTTGATGGGCTTGGGGTAGTTTATGGTTAATGTCTCGGATAAGTCGCCATAGTGTGATTTGATTTAACCTCTCTCTCAAGGCTGGTCTCAAATTTTGTTTGTTTGTTGCCTTTGTTTTTTTCTTTAAAGGTTCATGCTGGTCCGTTGCTAGAAACCAATCCTGTCGCCTTGACCCAAGACTGCCACGTCGCTTCCTCCTTCCAGTCCTCACCGAGTGAAGGTTATCATTACCTGGGTCAACCCAAACAAGATCCGTGTTATCCGTTATCGCGATCATTGAATACTAAACCTTCAAAGGGGTCCGAAGGCGAACGTTCCCAGCAAGTGTAAGTTCCTAATAGTTTGAAATTATTGCCGTTTATTTAACTAGTTCGCGCCGAAGGACGTATATTCACGCAAAGTTTCCCCCAGTTTCGAAATGGATGACGCATAAACACGCCACGAGCAAGGCCGGAAATGTATTTCAGCAGTGAGCAAGGCCGGAAAAGCCTGTCAGCAGCGAGCATGGCCGGAAATGCATGGGTGTGCTTCCCGGTACCATCGGCCTGAAACCGCCGCGGATCGAGTTTCGTTAAAAATAATCCTGCACTTTGTCTCGGTGATGTTAAAATCATCCCGGCGCGAACTGGTTAAAGAATTTTTGTACTCAAGGAAAAGGCATGATGTAATTTTGCATTCAAAGCGGACACAGTCCTTCGCAGGATGTGGTTTAAACAAAAGATTGTCAAAATCACTCTGTTAAAACCCTAAACAAAAGAATGTCAAAATCACTCTGTTTTCTTTTAATTACAAGAGAAACCTCTGTTTTTATATTTCAGGCAAAGAGAGTCTGATATTGAGATGCAACTGAAAAGTGAGTTGGCGGATGTGTCCCACGAAATCCAAAAGAAGGTTTTAAATAAGGTACGTGACTGTCTCAGCCTGGTCACAGGAATTAGGTACGTGACTGTCTGAGCCTGGTCACAGAGTTTTACATCAAAAGCCGTGCTCCCAAATATGTGACCCGCTCCAGGAAAAGGTGACATAAGTCGCGCTATGCATTTATGCGTAATGGCCTGTTAAAGTTAATAGGGTAAATATTTTTGTCAAATTTTGATTTTGATTTTTTGACTTAAATGACATCTTTAATATCCAAAGTTTCAGATTGAATTAACAAAAAGCTGAAATTCTATGAATAAAGTGAAACAAAACCTTTTAAGAGTGCATGGTTCCAATGTATTGTCTTAGTTTTGTTGTGTTTCGAAGCCTGTTTTTCTCAGTTGTGTATTTTGAATTCCAAAGTTTCAGATTTAATTAACAAACAGCTGAAATTCGATGAATAAAGTGAAACAAAACCTTTTAAGAGTGCATGGTCCCAATGTATTGTCTTAGTTTTGTTGTGTTTCGAAGCCTGTTTTTCTCAGTTGTGTATTTTGAATTCCATGGAACCATTAATATGCAAAAATGTCATCACCGGAACGGGAGGGGCTATAGAGCTGTACTATGTACCAAATGAAAGCTTATATCCTGGACTTTGCAATCATGTACATAACCCTATTTCTATTTTTTGCGACTTATGTCACCTTTTCCTGGAGCGGATCACATATATAAGTAACATTATTGTCGTTGATTGTTCTTGTGTAGAATGCTCAGGACATTGTTCTGTTGGAGCAGGTGACTCATGCCTTGGATCCTGGTGTCTTCATTCCTACATCGCGCCATCCAGTCACCGTTTATGTAAGTAAAGTCTTAGACTAGAACAAGCCTTGTACATCGGGGGTAGTTTGAGGGTTTGAACTCTATGCCCTGTAGAATCATATCAGAAATGCAATGGTTAGGCTGGTTGAAGTGATGACAGACGGGGGTATCCAGTTTCTTGGTGTTGACAGTCGAGCGATGACCGTAGAAACGATTTTGGAGGGCATTTTTGGTCTCTCCGACATACTGAACTCCACAAAACCTGCAAGAGACGAGATATATGACATTAGATGTACTACAAGTGATGTTACCAATAATTCTATGAGTGGTACCAGAAGAGTAGCCAGAAAAGGAGTCAGACTCCTGGATGTGGATCTGGCAAACCACAGTAAGCAGTTTGCAGCAGTTTTAATCTTATTCACATTTTAACTCCGACGAACTGTTGGAGCGAATGTTTTTGTGACATCCAATTCACACCAGTGTTGTAGTCGAGAACCTTATGTTCGAGACTAACACTTTCGTGACCGAGACTTTCGCAGGGCGAGGCCAAGACCACAACTTCTGAGACCGACACCGATACCGAGACAAAAAAGGAATACAAATGTATGGTGTTTGAGTCATTACCAAATTTAATTAACGGAACATATGGTCGACATATGTGACCCGCTCTGTGAAAATTTGATATTCCTATTTTATGATTTTCACCTTGGTTTAGGATCTATATTTTCAATTTCTACATTAAAACATGCTAAATTAACACAGTGGGAAGGGCTTGGTTGCTTAGGGTTTCTATTGCATACATCTCCTAAAGGGAAATATGTTTTTTAATGCGTGATTTCTCATGAATGGGGTTTTTAGATTTCGCAAAATCGTCAAAATTACAATCGGTATATCACAAGAACGCAACATGCTACATACCTCCCACATATATCAAATTAAAGAGGACAGTGCACTCTTTCTAATGGTATACATAACTCTGTTTGTCAAATTTTCGACATCTGACTCATTTTCACAGAGCAGGTCACATATAGTGTAACAGGTCGACTTCCTAAAAACAAATGGAGATGTTTGAGTTTTGATTTAATTCACAAAACTTTACTTCTCTTTCTCTCTGCGTAGTGTCGTACAGCATTCGTTTATGTTCGGAATGAAGACTATGAAGAAATTTGCCTTGAAGGCATGTAGTTTCTCTGGACACATTTGATTGATTGTATTGGATGTTGATTTTCTGTCAACTTTCATAGAGCTGCTTAAATTGCTTAAGCACAAAACATTCTTGCTTAGTAAAACCAGCTTACCAGCCATAACTCCATGATATGTATATTGTTTGTGATTGATACTTAGCTGTTGTTAGCTTAGCATAACAATCGCATGGAATTTTGGCTCCTCACCTGATGTACCAAGCAAGGGTTTTTTGTGATTAACCCTAACCCTCCAGTGTATTTTGGTTAGAAACCCTGCCAGACGCAACAGATTGCATACTTTGTCACATTGACTTGTGTGCAGGGTCCAGCAAGGTCAAGCAGTCACCACAGATGCACTGTGCTGGATCTGGCAGGGTTAGGGTTAAGCAACATTTTGTGTTTGAGCAGCTCTATAAAATTGGCTCATCACTGATTCACTAAGTTTGCCAAATCTTGCGTAATTTCCGTTTCAAAATTTGATGCGTTGTACGTTATTGTAGGAATCCCTGAATGATGCGGCAATTGCCAAGCGTCTCCAGCAACAGGAACTGGATAAGTACAAGGCTCACTGTGAACTCGCTAAAGTATCGTCACCGAAAACGACTGGTTATCAACCAGGCAGTAAGTTTGTGTAGTGGGTCATGTAACATTTTATATGTGAGGGGTTCTGGCAAAATGAGACGGAACTGGGCACAGGGCATAGTGAAGAAAACTGCAAAAATACTGAATGGTAGTTATTTGTTCATATTTTTTAGATTTATTGATATTTGTGACCTGTCACCACAAAATGAGAGTAAAGTCGGGAATATTTAAAATTGAGATATTGGTATTTTCAAATTCTTCAGAAAAAGAGCTTTCCAATGATACCTAACACTTGGGGGTTTTGCGATAAATACCTTTTACAGCGCTCTAGAAAGTCATGGGTTTCACAAAATGTATTTGTGAGAAAACTTACTTTAAACATCTTAAACAAAACACGCAAAAGATTACAAAACAGGACAAGTAAGGTTCGGTTGAGCATAGCAATGGCTATGTTCTAATCATTATTTCTTCTTGAAACTTTGGACATATACGAACTATTTTATAATCAACAAAATTTCGAAAACGTGGGATAGTTACAAGGACTTATTTGCATATTTAATTACCGTGTTAATTAGACCACTAATGGACTGTAATCCAAAGACTAACTACGCAAACACTACGCAAAATCACGTAATTTAAGAGGTTTTCGATCATCTGATCGCACCCAAAAGTAGTGTAATGCATTGGTCTTTTACGATTGTTTGAAATTTGCTTTTTCTCAGTTATATTAAAAAGGTCTTTGAACAGAAATGAAGTATTATAATTGTAGTGCTTCATCAGATGCTATGGTTAGAGGATGACAAAAACCTTGATTAAATCTACTTTAGGGATAAAACAACCTTTTCAAACGATCAGTTCTGAAAAAAATAGGTGTCGGAGAAACCAAAATTTCTTAAAACTAAAAAATGATTTGTTGAAAGAAAAATCACCTCTGAGACAAAAATGGCCCTTTACGTGAAAATGTATTATGCGACATCAGACTCATTTTTGCAGAGCGGGTCACAAATGTCAGGTTGCAGGATGTGATTCACGCCGTGATTAAGGCCTGCGATTCTGTCTGCATTGTGGTGTGTAGTACCCTGGGAAAGGAGCCCTGCTGATTTTCCTCGACCTTGTGCGCACAGGACGAAATAATTTTTTAACACATCAGACTCATTTTTGCAGAGTGGGTCACATATTTTATATTTTTGTTCATTTCCAATGTGCAGGTCATTATAGTGAGTGATAATAGACCAGCAATAAGACCAGCATCTTAAAACGGTGAGTTTATTGTCGCTTCTCCAATAAAGAGAAATTGCCGAGTGTCCATCATAATGCTACGATGAGAACGGTGTCATCCCAAACTTTTTCTTGGATAGATTACTTGTGTCAACACTTGCACACAATAGACCCTAGGATGGAACAGTTCCTAATCAACTACCGAACCAGCCTCCTCGTTTCCGGCAGCTGGGCTGGTATAAAAGGACTTTTTGCTGTTTATCTCATTATTAGGTTGTCTGGGTTTCATCACTAAATCCTATTCCCAGGGGAGATAGGGTGGGGTTACATATGTAAATCATACATCATTTTAAAGCTTAGAACATAGAGAATTTGAAAAAAGCAAAATTAAAAAGAAAGAAATGTATTTTTTGGGGGGGATTTCTGGACCCAGCCCTAGCTAGATGTACCATGTACATGTACTGTACTAGTCTTGTTTGCAAGACGATCTTCGCGATGCGGGGCGCCCTCTAACGTACGCCGTAGACCACGCGCGAATTACCTTCGCTAAGACCGTCTTGTTTATCTGCTCTAATCGCTCGGAAAATTCCGAGCAGAATTGTTTCTTATTTGCATGCGCGTGTGACGTTGCGTGACAAATCGCGTGACGTAACTTGCATAATCGCTGACTCACTGGTATAGTTTCTGTACGTCGCAGCTAGCGACGTGTAGACATAGTATAAAATAGACCATGTGAGCGCGTCGCGTGCATTGTTGTTATAGCGTTGTTTAGTGAAAAAATGTCAGACCGAGTGGACGAAGCAATCGATGTTACAGCAAAAATGCCCCTGGGCCCGGCTTCGCCGAAGCCATTGTACGGTCTGTTCGCGACCCGTCGCGACATCAATAACAGTCCACGTATCCCGTACGTTTGATTGCCGCGATGTACATGTTAGTGTACATTTGTAATTCATGTACATCGCGCGCACAGTACCCATAGAGCAAGGTACCTAACTAACAACCTCATTTCTAAAACACAAACTTCCTTCAGTGCGCAAGCGTCATTATGCTTTTGACCTCCCTGTTGAATTATGTATAGAGGTCACGCGCTGAGATTTGAGCAGTTAAACAAGACAATGTTATCGAAGGTCATTGCGTGTATGGTACGGCGTACGTTAGAGGACGCCCACATCGGCGGCCTTCGCGCGCTGCGTATACTGCGATTAAGATCGTCTTGCAAACAAGACTAGTACTGTACATGGACTCATCAGGACCCGACAAATGAGACTTTACAGAGAGATTGCACCTGTGATTATACACGGTTAAATATCGACCTGCAACATAATAGTTATCAAGAAAATTTTGTGCCTAAATTTCCTTTCGGCTGATTTTGCATTACAATTTTCTTAAAGAAAAAGCTGCTTTATGAAGAGATCATTTGCAAGAAATCATTTATATTTTAATTGTGCATTACGATTTGGCCAAATTGGCTGAAATTTTTTAATAGATTTGCGTTTGTGATATATAGACCGCTAGATTATAGATAAAATCATATGTTGTACATTGTTTGTGGTTTTAGCAGGTATTTGTTTACTCAACAAGAGATTTGCTTAGCAAATTTGTTTCTGCTTATCGGCTCTATACATTCATTGGGCCAGGCAGGTATGATAAGCGGCAACCGAAGGGATACAACATTTTGTAGTTGTACGAATTTAATAGTTTTTTATGCATGTGTGATAAGGAAATGTCAAGATGTGTACTTGTTTACACCTTGCAGAGCCAATTTTTGAAGGTACGTAATTAAGGCGGACCATCAGATTACAGATTGTTCAGGTACCGGGCCCGGAAAGCCAATATTAAAAAGAACTTGTCTAGCTCAGGCAAAACAAAATGGCGGCAGCACTAACTATTTTTTAATGATGGTACATTAAATTGCAACTAAAAAAACACGATAATGACGTCAATATCATCGGGTATTTCGACCGGCTGTAAACAAACATTGCATATAGTGTGGAGTGTCGTGGCCAGGCGGTTAAAAACTCGGTTTTCTGTTCCGCAGAGCGTGAGTTCGAGTCCCGGTGTCGACACGTGTGTCCTTAAGCAAGGCAATTAAACCACTATTCCTTCGTCCTTCGGATGGGACGTAAAGCTGTAGGTCCCGTTGTGTCATGTGTAATTGCGTTGTGTAATGCACGTAAAAGAACCCAGTAACACTCTTCGCTAAGAGAAGGGGTTCGCCCCGCTGTTCCTGGCAGCGCCTCGGAATAGGCAACTAGATAGATGGCGCTTTACAAATGCATGATCATCATCATCATCATCATATAAACATCGAGCAGACGATAGTTGTTGTAAATTCTTACATCCTAATTTTTGCAAACATAAATTTGAGTATCACTTGAAGGCGCAATAACTGCCGTAGCCGCGTTCGAATTTCATTTGCCTTATAATTAGCGCCTAGCTGTACCAGACTGTGGCTCGACACTCGTTTCGGACACGGCCTTAATTATTTAATTACCAGGCAGGCTATAAACCCTGAACGGTCCGTATTAGTATTTGATGGTCCGCCAAACAGTGAATGGCGCAAACTTTAAATGTTGACGTCTTGCTCATCACTTTTGCTTGAAGTACATGTATGAAACAGACTTTAAACAGTAGTCGTATATATATATATGTAGATTTCTGTCTATTTTATTGTACTGTAAAGTGCATTAGAGCTTCAGAAATAAGATAAATATGTAAATTGATATTTAAGCAATTGATATTACCCGGACATGTCATATGTAAAGCATACTGATATCGGGGTATCTAGGGTCAGAGGCTTTGGGTTTTTATCTGTCGTATTACCCAGCAGACTCGGGTGAAGGTTACTGCATGTTTCTCATTGTATAACTTACCTAAAAGTGTGGACATTATGTGATAATTAAACACTTGATATTTATGCGTACTCAAATCAAATCAAAGAATCACGAACACACCCATCTACGTTTGTTTATGGTGTAAATTGAGGAGTTTCTTTTGTTCCTCTCGATAATTTCCTTTGTTTGTACTTTTCCCGATGGCTCTCATTGGTTCTGTACACGAATCTCAATCGAGGACGTCCTCGATTCTAACCCTAACCCCAATAAGCCATTTGCGCGTGACCCCGAGTTAAATTTGAATAACATCTGGTACACTGACTTGCTCACACAGCTTGGCACAGTTTAACTTTAAATTCTCCAGACCAAAGACGCTGTTGCTATATCACGTGATTCGGGGCAAGCCTTACGCGTCATACGCTAGCAACCCCCAGCTCTGGAATGGTCTGGTGTCTTTTTGCCATTCCACAATGTATTGGTGCTGAGCGTCTCTTACGTAACTATGCAAAAGCTTGCCCCGAATCACGTGATATAGCAACAGTGTCTTTGGTCTGGAGAATTTAAAGCTAAACTGTGCCAAGCTGTGTGAACAAGTCAGTGTACCAGATATTATTTAAATTTAACTCGGGGTCACGCGCAAATGGCTTATTCACCTTCGTGTCGCCAGGCATGTGTCCTCCATTTACACTCTGAGCAACAAACAATTTCACCATGTGAAGGTTTTTTCCAAGATCACATTACAAATGTTCATATTGCATAATGCACGTACTACAACCAAAGCCCTGACCCTAGCTTAAGTTGTTACACAACGTAGTTATAACGGAAATTTGCCTTGAATTGAAGGCACGTAGTTTCTCTGGACACATTTGATTGATTGTATTGAATGTTGATTTCCTGTCGAATGAAATTATATTTCAGATCAAAATTTCACTTCATATTGAAGTCATGCTTCCCAATTTTTGGCACTAATACACAAAATTGATAAACTGAAAGCTTCCCTTTCTTTACGAAAATCGGGGTCGTTGTTAAGATTGACCTATCGCCGTTTGTGAGTTAGCCACGCCCATAAGACAACTTTACACCTGCGCAGCACTTAGAAGCGATGCGCGAAACGCGCAGTAGCGTATCACAAAGATTCTTTGCATATACGTTTTATCTCTGACCGGATAATATGCATGGAGACCACTGTGCGACCACTTACCGCCAAATATGGGGAAAAAGCTTTTACCATTTTCCAGTCGCGCGTTTGTTATGAATAATGCCGACTCCCCGGACACCACTCACATAATATTTGTCACCATCCGAGGATAGAAAGAACTTGAGAAATATATGAACAGAACAAACTACGCTGAACGCCAGCTTAGCCAATGTGTTGCAAACATAGAGCTATATTAAATTTGATATACATGTAGCTCTATGGTTGCAAACAAGATTGGTAATAAAAAGGTGATAACGGGTCGGTTGAGTGTTCGCGTTAATGTGACGCGTATTGCGTTTATACGAATGTTTTTGGTTTGCCCTGGGTTTGCCCAAGATTTGGAAGATCGTGGTGTTCAACGGACGGCTATGATTGGCTATTATAATGGTCATGGACAGCGATAGGTCAATTGCATGGAAATCCACGAAACTACGTTTTTGTTGACAATGCGGCTCAAAAATCAACATCCAATGACAATTAAGTCAACAGTCCAAAGACTCTGCACATTATATTTTACTTGATATTTACAAGCAAGGATATTTTACTTGATATTAACAAGCAAGGATATGTGTAAATGGGGCATGCCAATTGTATATGCATGCTTCCATTCGGCCAGACGCCAAGCACGACTTGGCTTCTGGCCTTATTATTAGTTGTATTGTACACAACACTAATACCAGAGGAATCTAGATTAGATATACTATCTGTGACCGGGGGCCAATTTCATAGAGCTGCTAAGCACACAAATTTGCTTAGCACAAACAAAATCTTGCTCATTAAAAACAGGTTACCAGCCAAAATTCTACGGGTTTTTCATGCTAAGCCAAAAACCAGCTGATTATCAATCGAAAACAATAAAGATCACGTGAACATTTGGTCTGTAATTGTTTTTGCCAATGACAAATGTTCATGCTAAGCATGATGTTTGTGCTTAGCAGCTCTATGAAATTGGCCACTGGGGCCATTTTCATATAACCACAAAAATGTGCTTAGCACAAAAATAGTTTTGCTCAGTAAAAAAATAGTTTTGCTCAGTAAAAACGGATTACCAGCCAAAACTCCATGTGCTTTTTCATGCTAAGCAAAAACCAGCTGAATATCAGTCACAAACGATAAACATAAAATGAATATTATATTTGCAACCTTGTCTTCATGCTAAGCAAATATTTGTGCTTACATGTTTTATGAAATTGGCACTGTTCCAACGAAACCTGGACAAAGTCGCACAATGTGTTTTATTACAATGTACTCGTGAAGTCATATCGGGGTGGATTTTACTATTTTAAGGTATTTGGGTTTTTCTGAATCACGAACTATTAATCTACAATCTCCTTAAATTTGAACAGACTCCGTCACCCAGAAGTGTGTTTTTTTGGTCGATTTTGTGAAAAATTGTGTATAGAAATTAAACTTTTTTCTGAACTTCAAATTGTTTATCTCATAATCAGGTTGTCAGGGTTTTATCACTAAATCCTTCCCGGAACCTAAAGAATTTGAAAAAAAAATCTACCCACAGATGCCGGCCTGAACCTGTATCAGATTGAGGTTTGTGATGAAAAACAATCCTGCGCCTGGGTCCGGTCGATCTCAACATAATACCGGCTCGAACTGGTTTGGTTAAAAAGGCAACTTCATGTAGTTGCAAGAAGCCGTATTAAACCAATAAGCTTGTGAAAGTGATGATTTATATATTTTCTTTAACATTTGTGAACAAAACCAGTTAAGGTTGTTTCAAACGGACGTTGGCAGTTGAAAGCTGCACGGGTGATTCTAAAAACAAGAATTATATTGTATTAACATAAAACATTACTCTATATAATTACTAAACCTATTTTATAAGTTTGTGTCACTAAAAAGCGAGTTTGTAAATATTTGAATAATTATTTGAATAATTATATCTTTTTGTCTTATCAATTAAATAAACGGCACCAACATCATAAAAGATGACAAGTTGTGTTTGATGTTTTGTCTTTGCGTGAAAAAAAGAGGAAAATACTACGTACAAAAAAACTCCATTATTGAATCAGGCCCCTTACTCTTTGCCCCTTTTCCTGTTTTGGGCCCTTCCTTTTTGCCTCTATTTCTGCTTTAGGCCCCTTCCTCTTTGCCTCTGTTCCTGTTTTGGGCCCTTATTTTTTGCCTCTATTCCTGCTTTGGGCCCTGCCTTTTTGCTTCTGTTCTTGCTTTAGGTCCTTCCTTTTTGCCTCTGTTCCAGCTTTAGGCCCCTTCCTTTTTGCCTCTGTACCTGCTTTAGGCCCCTTCCTCTTTGCCTCTTTTCCTGTTTTGGGCCCTGCCTCTTTGCCTACTCTGTTTATGCTTTAGGTCCTTCTTTTTGCCCCTGTTCCCAGCTTTAGGTCCTTTCTTTTTGCCTCTGTTCCGTCTTTTGGCTTTGTGTCTGTGTTCCTGCGTTGGGCCCTGCATCTTTGCCTATTATGTTCCAACATGGGCCCTTCCTTTTTGCCTCTGTTCCTGCTTTAGACCTTCCTCTTTGCCTCTGTTCCTGCTTTGGACCTTGCCTCTCTTCCTGCTTGGACCTTCATCTTTGCCTCTGTTCCTTGTTCTTCATCTTTCCTGTTCCTCGGCCCTGCCTCTTTGCATATGACTCTTTCTGTTTTGGGCCCTGCTATTTGCCTCCTTTATAACTGGTCCTTCCTCTTTGCCTCTGATCCTGCTTTGGGCCCTTCGTTTTTGCCTCTGTTTCTGCTTTGGGCCCTTTCTTTTTGCTTCTGTTTCTAGGCTTTCCTCTTTGCCTCCGATCCTGATTTGGGCCCTTCTTCTTTGCCTCTGTTCCTACTTTAGGCCCTTCCCCTTTGCCTCTGTTCCTGCTTTAAAGGCCCTTCCTCTTTGCCTCTGTTCCTGCGTTAGGCCCGTTCTCTTTGCCTCTGTTTCTGGTTCTTCATCTTTCCCTTTGTTCCTGCTTGTGGATCTTCCTGTTTGCCTCTGTTCCTGCTTTAGGCCCTTCCTCCTTGCTTCTGTTTCTGGTCCTTCCTCTTTGAATCCGATCCTGTTTTGGGTCCTTCCTCTTTGCCTCTGTTTCTGGTTCTTCAACCTTCCCTTTGTTCCTGCTTGTGGATCTTCCTGTTTGCCTCTGTTATCTTCTTTAGGCCCTTCCTCTTTGCTTCTGTTTCTGGTCCTTCCTCTTTGAATCCGATCCTGTTTTGGGTCCTTCCTCTTGGCCTCTGTTTCTGCTTTGAGCCCTGCCTCTTTGCATATGTCCCTACCCGTACCCCTGCATCTGCTCTTTTCCCTTCCCATTCTTCTGCTTCTTCCTATGCCTTTACTCCTTCCCTTGCCTTTGCTTCTGTTTAGTTTTTGTTAGTGTCGCCCCGAAAATAAATGCAGTTTAAACATGCATGTTTGTTTTTCCAGCAGTAAAGTTAGGCCTACACAAAAATATTTTGTGCACGGCTGTGATTTGCCACGAGAGGGCGGTATGCGCGCCCGTGGGAACTGGGAAAATGGCTGCCGACACTGACAACACAAAAGTTCTCATGCTTGCTATCCTCGCGGTTCAGAAACTGAGGGAAAATGTGAACAAAACTTTCTCTTGCTTACACGAAGGGGTGAAAACTAGTACAGAGGATGAGGCCAATGTTGACGGGAAAGTTAAGCATTTTGTCACTCAACTTCAGCATAATTTGTACAGTCTGAATGACTGTTTCAGGTAAAGTAAAAAAAGTGCAGTGTAACTGTAGGGCCCGGACCGGTGGGACAACTCGACCGCGCGGGCGCGCCGGGCATGGCGGGACAACTCGAGTCGACCGCGCGGGCTACGGCTACCATAGACCCAATAATTGGGGCGTTTTCACTCCTTTTTCGAATTTTGGATTTTGTCTGTCGTTCTACGCCCCAACCGTTGTAAAGCATGGTGCCAATTAAAAATCCAGTTGTGACCACAAAAGTTGACAAAAACATGCCAAATACCTGACAATGTATATTGGAAAGCGCACACTGGCTTCTATACATGTTAAAGAAGAACTATTATGGCTTTATTGGTACTCACGGTTATTTGGGGTTGCAAATTCGAGCAATTTTGACCAGCTTTTAAAAACAATGATGCCTATAACGTCGCGGTCTATATAAACTACATAGACGTCCCGATAGCACCCGACTCACGTAAAGAGCAAACTATGCGAAGACGGGGGACACGACAATGGCTTTTCGAGCGACCACCAACGACTGTTTTATGGTGCAAGAGCACAGGCTTGCATCGCTGCACTGTATAGCGCGCATGCGTGTGCGCGCGTAGCGGTACTTGTACAAAATAATGCAAATTCGTATTGAAAATGAACCGGGCTGATGGCTGGCACACGATCAGGGGCCAATTTCACGGAGCTGCTAAGCACAACAATTTGCTTAGCATGAAAATGTGTCCTTGGTAAAAACAAGGTTACAGACCAAATTTTCACGTAATCTTTAGGCTACATAAAAAAAATGAATTGTTTCTCATCAGAACCCTTTTGAAAAAATGGTCTGTCAGGGCATTTTATATTTTATATTTTATAGAATAAAAATGTCGCCGAATCTTTGAAACCGGTATCTGACTAAACAACTACAGGCGCGCTGGTTTCGTTCGTGCCTACCGCATATACATACATGTACATGTACATGCAGGGTTCGATTTACCCGGGTGCACGCATGCACCAGTGCATGTAGATTTTTTTTGGTGCACGTAACTTTTCTGCCCCACGTGCACGCCGTGCATGTAGCTTTTTGACCACCAAAGTACTCATTTCAGACATATATTTATCAGCCCCAGTGAGAATACGAATAAAGTTGGTTGAATACTTTACCAGATAATGTACGAACGTGTTATTTATTTCATAAATCCATAATTTATTCCTTGCAGCAGATTCAGAATCAGTAAACTTGCGCACGCCGTCGCGTCGCGTCATGTTCTAGCGCTAGTGCTATTTTTGTAATCGGGAAAGCCCTCCATATTCGTACGTACGTACACGTTGTTTACGGGAGTGACGTCATACAGGGGTTATCGTAATTGACTCAATTGTGGCTACCCCTCTAGGCAATATTTGCTCAGCACTCGCTGTAGTCTTGGTGCAAGACGTTGTTGTTCATTATCACGCAACTATCGCGATTTAGCGCCCCTGCGCCTAACGACTATCAAACAATAGAGGGCGCTGTTGGGAAACTTCCAGATAACCACCACACATCGGCTCAGAACAGATTCGCGGCTTCCAGAATACGCCCTCTATCGGTGGAATAGTCGCGACGCGTATAGTGTTGAGTACATAGGCCCTATGGTTTTATGGTTTTACTAACTCAACAAGAACGTCTTGCACCAAGACTACACTCGCTAATATCATAATATGATTATAATGATATTATTAACGGTGGACTCGCCAAACTCCGAAGTAATATCAGCTGTCAGTGAATTGTGATTTTTGCAACGGCGGCCGCGGAGTATAGTACGAGTTTGACCTTTGGATCTGCAGCTGGGTGTCCTTAAAATCCTTAAATTGATGTATGGAAATAAGTATATTGTAAACACTGATTGTGTGCCTAAAGAAATATCAATAATGCGCTGATTTGCAAAATTAATGGTGCATGTAACGTTTTGCTGGTGCATGTAGGTTTTTTGGTCTACATGCACCAGTGCATGCAACTTTTTTTGTGTAAAACGAACCCTGTGTACATGTTGATGAACCGGGCGTTGGTGGTAAGCGCTGATGTGCATTTAGCTCTGATATGATAATTTTTGTTGCGACCTGCGATAGGTTACTACTTCCGTGGCTCAGCTGCGCGGCAGAGCATGTACGCTACCCAGAATGCCGTGCGTTTTTCGACACAGAAATCTATGAAGCTCGTCTGGTGTTTTCCAGCGCCCAGTTATAGTATGGGCGCCACCGCGGTAGGCGCGCTCGCTTAGTGTGCGGGGGTGAAAGCGCTAGTTGACAAAAACTTCGTTGGGACATTGCATTCTTTATCTAAATTACAAATTGTTTTCGTTGATTTACTTTCCAAAACTGACCAATGCACACATTTCATATAGAATAAAAGCTTAAATAATGCTGGTAGAAACACAAAAATATAGTTAAGTCGATTTATTTTCCCATCAGTTATTTTGAGCACCCCAGTTTTTGTTAATGAAAGAGGCACAAAGACACCGTTCTCACTACTATACTCGGCTTCTCCGATCTCCTGTCCGCCGTCGATTTAGATTTTTCCGGTTTGCTTCTGCTGGAACATGTATGGCCACTAAAAACATTCACTTGGCCCGCGTGAGTTTTAACTGTTATTGCTTTCAACAGCGTATTTTTACAGCATATACAAAATAAAAAAATTAAAAATCTCGGAATTTTCGGGCGTCCGGTACATTTATATTTTGTTTATAAAATATAAAAAAATATCCACCCGGCACGAACAATTGGCCCGGCCGCTGATGAGAAACAATCAATTTTTTGTATTGTTTTTGATTGATAATCGGCTGGTTTTTTGCTTAGCATAAAAAACACGTAGAATTTTGGCTGATAAATTGTTTTTAATGAGCAAGATGTTTTTGTGCTAAGCAAATTGTTGTGCTTAGCAGCTCCGTGAAATTGGCCCCTGATGATCGTGTGCCAGCCATCAGCCCGGTTCATTTTCAATACGAATTTGCATTATTTTGTACAAGTACCGCTACGCGCGCACACGCGCTATACAGTGCAGCGATGCAAGCCTGTGCTCTTGCACCATAAAACAGTCGTTGGTGGTCGCTCGAAAAGCCATTGTCGTGTCCCCCGTCTTCGCATAGTGTGCTCTTTACGTGAGTCGGGTGCTATCGGGACGTCTATGTAGTTTATATAGACCGCGACGTTATAGGCATCATTGTTTTTAAAAGCTGGTCAAAATTGCTCGGATTTGCAACCCCAAATAACCGTGAGTACCAATAAAGCCATAATAGTTCTTCTTTAACATGTATAGAAGCCAGTGTGCGCTTTCCAATATACATTGTCAGGTATTTGGCATGTTTTTGTCAACTTTTGTGGTCACAACTGGATTTTTAATTGGCACCATGCTTTACAACGGTTGGGGCGTAGAACGACAGACAAAATCCAAAATTCGAAAAAGGAGTGAAAACGCCCCAATTATTGGGTCTACGGCTACCCCTGGAACTATGGGCTTCCGACGCCCACAGGGCGGAGCCTCACAGTTAAGATTTACCATGCACAATTTACGTAAAAACAATTACTCCCAAACTGCTGCACCAATAAAACCGGTCGAATTTCGATCTAACTAAAGAAAGGGTACAACAAAAACCGTGATTTGATGTTTTGTTTACCCTTGACTCTAGCTTGATTAATTCAGCTTAGACCGAGTTACTGGCCTCTACTAGTTATCGCATTTTTAACATCTGGACATCATCTGCATCTGGCGCTAGCGCCAGATGATGTCCAAATGTTAACAAAAGCGATAACTAGAGGCCAGTATGGCAGTAACTCGGTCTAAATTCAGCTCTAAATAAGCTCATGACATTGGGAGATTAATATTTTTAGAGCTGGAGCCACAACATACATGTATATACTTATCAGAGTTTATATAGAGTCCCCCTAAAACAGCCCTTGAAAAATGGTCGAAAATCAAAATTTAATTCTTGATTATTTTTATCGGGGGAAAATTTAGAATAGAAAATTCTGCTGAAAAAAATGTTGGCTCGTCTCTAGCAGAGTAGCAGCAGATTAAAAAAAAAAATTAGTTGGGAAACAAGCACGGTGTTTATTTGTTGGCTCAGTCACTCAAGCACCAAGCACGTGCTTGGCTGAGATATCGTGACATCACAAAAACCACTCGGCAAGATATCCGCACGGCTGATGCACTCACATATGGCCATTCCAAGCCGCAGATATTACCACGCAAAGGTGCCTTTATGTACCATCGACTCAATCACGTGTACCCGCGTCCTTCGGGATTCAGCATCCCAGCCGAGCTGCGAGTATAAAGGACGATTAGCCTCCCCAATTATTCTTATAATACGTCGGTAAAGGGCCAAAATCTAAAACTGTATTCCCAAAACTGAAATTCTGTTCTCTGGGCCAATTTCATAGAGCTGCTTAGGATAAGGTAGGATACACCATTTGAAGATAACGAAAATATTTATTACCGAATTATTAAGAAATATCTTACTCATTTGAAAGTAAATAATGATTCAAGGCATCCAGCAAAATGATTGCGCTAGATATCCTGTAATTATCTCAAAAAATGGAATTTTATCAAGAAAAATTCGCAATCGCCGGACGGCGATCGCGAAAAAACAAAAATAACATAAGATTAACTGCTCGGCGCCAGTTGAAAACAAACGCTGTTTTTAGTACTTTTCTCGGCATCCATGATTGTAACACGTCAGTTAAACGATATTTACTATAAAACACAATCCCCCAAATCTACCCATTCATGATAATTCAAGCAATTACCAATGGTGTATCCTACCTTTAACCACACACATTTTGCTTAAGCACAACAACTCTTGCTTGGTAAATCATGTTAGGACAAAAAATTCCACATGATCGTTATGCTAAGCTAACAACAACTAAATACCAATCACAAAACATATGCATCACATAAAGTTGTTGCTGGTAAGCTGATTTTACTAAGCAAGAATCTTTTGTGCTTAACCTTGCGACGTGCGGCCATTTTGTTTTTACACGAACGCGCGTCCATACTTTTTTTCAAAGTCGGTTGTTTTTCATGTGTAACCCCCATGCTGTTCAGTTTTATAGCTTTATATGTCAACACAGTACTTTCCCACAGTGTCTGAATATATATGATCCCAGCTGGTGTTGTTGAATGAGGCAAGGCAACAATAGGATGACCAATTGCTTGGGTAGGTCTGGTAAACCCAGACTTGAATAGCCCCTTTATGTACACAAAGTAATGAGATACTCGTGGGGCAGCACTTTCCTTTGCAAAAAGCTGGGTCACCGGTTCAACCCGGGTTCAAGCGGCACTTACCATGCTATTCAGCATGCTTTGAACTAGGAACACATGTAATATGAGATTTCTTTTAACAAATTATGAAAAATCAATTGTTTTTTTACGGCGAAGCGACTTCGAAAAAAAGTGCGGTGGCACGTCGCAGGGTTAAGCAATTTTTATGCTTAAGCAGGTCTATTAAATTGGCCCCTGTTTTACACAAACATTCAGCGACCTGGAGAAGCTCACCAACGGCATTGTCAAAGGAAGTCAAGGCAGCAGTTTGGGATTGACGGGCTCCCTGAGTTTAGATCCAGTGCTAGACAAGACGCCACTCTATCAGCAAGTACTGCAGTCTTACAAATGGTCGACAAAGGTAAACATTAGTGGTGGGATTTAAAGGTACATGTAGGATACCCCATTGGTAATTGCCTGAACTATCAGGAATGGGTGGATTTAAAGGTAGGATACACTATTGGTAGTTGCTTGAATCATCAGGAATGGGTGGGTTTAAAGGTAGGATACCCCATTGGTATTTGCCTGAACTATCAGGAATGGGTGGATTTAAAGGTAGGATACACCATTGGTAATTGCTTGAACTATCAGGAATACGTGGATTTAAAGGTAGGATACACCATTGGTAATTGCTTGGATTATCAGGAATGGGTGGGTTTAAAGGTAGGATACACCATTGGTAATTGCTTTAATTATCAAGAATGGGTGGATGTAAAGGTAGGATACACCATTGGTAATTGCTTGAACTGTCAAGAATGGGTGGGTTTATAGGTAGGATACACCATTGGTAATTGCTTGAATTATTAGGAAAGGGTGGATGTAAAGGTAGGATACACCATTGGTAATTGCTTGAACTATTAGGAAAGGGTGGATGTAAAGGTAGGATACACCATTGGTAATTGCTTGAATTATTAGGAATGGGTGGATGTAAAGGTAGGATACACCATTGGCAATTGCTTGAATTATCAGGAATGGGTGGATGTAAAGGTAGGATACACCATTGGTAATTGCTTGAATTATCAGGAATGGGTGGATGTAAAGGTAGGATACACTATTGGTAATTGCTTGAATTATCAGGAATGGTGGATTTAAGGGTAGGATACATCATTGGTAATTGCTTGAATTATCAGGAATGGGTGGATGTAAAGGTAGGATACACCATTGGCAATTGCTTGAATTATCAGGAATGGGTGGATGTAAAGGTAGGATACACCATTGGTAATTGCTTGAATTATCAGGAATGGGTGGATGTAAAGGTAGGATACACTATTGGTAATTGCTTGAATTATCAGGAATGGGCGGGTTTAAAGGATTACAGAAATAGAAAAATAAAAAGTACTTATACGATATAAAACATAGGTTACAGTATCAATACACCCAATAACAAAAATTGTGTGTGATTTTAGGGTTATTTGAGCCATTACAAATTTCAAATTTCTCTTCGATCGCCCCGCCCAGAAAAATTCCTCCTGTCGAAGTCGTGACGTCACGTAAAGAATAGCTTTCTTCGCGATTGATCGCGATCGCGTGCGTACATACGTAACCACGCGATCGCAATCAATCGCGAAGAAAGCTATTCTTTACGTGACGTCACGACTTCGACATCCAGGCATTCTGTCAAAGGAGGAATTTTTCTGGGCGGGGCGATCGAAGAGAAATTTGAAATTTGTAATGGCTCAAATAACCCTAAAATCACACACAATTTTTTTTATTGGGTGTATTAATACTGTAACCTATGTTTTATATCATATAAGTACTTTTTATTTTCTATTTCTGTGATCCTTTAAAGGTAGGATACACCATTGGTCATTGCTTGAATTATCAGGAATGGGTGGATGTAAAGGTAGGATACACCATTGGTAATGGCTTGAATTATTAGGAATGGGTGGATGTGAAGGTTGGATACACCATTGGTAATTGCCTGAATTATCAGGAATGGGTGGGTGTAAATGTAGGATTCACCATTGGTAATTGCTTGAATGATCAGGAAAGGGTGGATGTAAAGGTAGGATACACCATTGGTAATTGCCTGAATTATCAGGAATGGGTGGATATAAAGGTAGGATACACCAATGGTAATTGCTTGAATTATCAGGAATGGTGGATTTAAGGGTAGGATACATCATTGGTAATTGCTTGAATTATCAGGAATGGGTGGATGTAAAGGTAGGATACACCATTGGCAATTGCTTGAATTATCAGGAATGGGTGGATGTAAAGGTATCTGTATGATACACCATTGGTAATTGCCTGAATTATCAGGAATGGGTGGATTGGGGGGTTGTATTTTATAGTAAATATCGTTGACTGACCTTTTACAATTATGGATTGGAGCAGTTTTACAATCATGGATGCTGAGAAAAGCAAAAAAACGGCATTTGTTTTTAACTGGTGTCGGGCAGTTGTTCTTTTGTTGTTCGGACGGCGATCATGATTTAAAAAAATCAATTTTTTTTGAACAATTACAGAATATCTACATGGAGTGCAATCATTTTGCTGGATGCTTACAATCATTATTTACTTTCAAATAAGTAAGATATTTCTTAATAATTCGGTAGTAACAATTTTCTGCAAATGGTGTATCCTACCTTTAAAACGCTGGTCCCGTCATGTTTTATAAAGACCAGCAGTCACTTCCTTGCTACCTGAAATGTTCATTAGGGTTTTGAATAGTTGACCACTTGGACACCATCTTGGTTTTAAATACTTGTAGGTTTTGAATCCTTTGGATAATGATTTTATTGGATTCCTTGTGCTTTAACCAGTTCGCGCCGGATGACGTATATAAACGCAAAGTTTTCCCCAAATTCAAAACGGATGACGCATAAACACGCCAAGTTCAAATTCGGAAATGTCTGTCAGCAGCGAGCAAGGCCGGAAATGCGTGGGTGTGCTTCCCGGCACTATCGGCCTGAACCCGCCTCGGAACGAGTTTCGTTAAAAATAATCCCGCCCCTCGGCTCGGTGATGTTAAAATAATGTAGAATGTCATGGCCCAGTGGTTACGGTGTTCGACTCATGTACTATGGTGCTTGGGTTCGAACCCAACCAGGAACATGGTGTTTGTGCTCTTAGGCAAGACACTTAACTACAATTGGCTCTCTCCACCCAGGAGTATAAATGGGTACCTGTGAAGGTCGAGGCCGATTGAGCGGCTATAAACGGCTGCCGCGTGGTCCAGGGCCTGATGAACGGGGGTAATAATTGCAAAGCGCTTTGAGATTGTTGATACGATGTAAAGCGCTATATAAGCACGAACATTATTATTATTAAAATAATCCCGGCGCGAACTGGTTAAAACATATGTTTAGACACTTAATTTGTAGTTCTAACTCGCTTGGTTGCAAAGTTATGCTAACAATGGAAAATGGCGGCCATTTTGGACGCCATCTTGTATTTTGGAGAGAGCTCCAGGGGGATTTTCGGGGGCTTTTAGTATGTTATTCTACACATATTCCTGGACGTATCCTGAAAAATTCAGCTTGTTATAAACTATTTCCAGGTTTTGGCCTATTATGATCTAATGCTCTTGGCCCAACTTTGCTGGGTTTTTTTCTTCACAATTTTGTTTTCTTTTTCCCTTCATATAGCTGAAGGAGCATTCAACCCATGCCTACTCGCTTCTGAATTACCATTACACGATGAAACGATCATCCAGTGTTGCTGGCAAAAAGCGCAGGTTGCAGCCGAACCTACTGGTCTACAGCCCACAGTAAGATTGGACCTGTACATGTATGGTGCCGAATCCATCAATTTCCATTATCCCATTGCTTTATATTGCTGGTAAGAATTGCAGGCTGCAATTGGTCTAAAACCTACAGTAAGATTGACCTACATATGTAGACAAAGATTTCTTTTAACCAGTTCGCACCGGAGGACGTTTATACACGCAACGTTTCCCCCCAGATTCAAAACAGATGACGCATAAACATGCCACGAGCAAGGCCGGAAATGTCTGTCAGCAGCGAGCAAGGCCGGAAATGCATGGGTGTGTATTCCGGTACCATCAGCCTGAATCCACCTCCGATCGAGTTTCGTTAAAAATACTTCCGTGCCTCGGCTCGGTTATGTTAAAATAATCCTGGCGCGAACTGGTTAGGAGTTGTTATGAGTCACTGATTGTTGTGACTTGCGTCGAGTCATTTGAATTAAGTGAGTCGAGTCGAGTCATTTGAATTATTGAGTGAGTCGAGTCGAGTCGAGTCGAGTCGAGTCGAGTCGAGTCGAGTCATTTGAATTATTGAGTGAGTCGAGTCGAGTCATTTGAATTATTGAGTGAGTCGAGTCGAGTCATTTGAATTATTGAGTGAGTCGAGTCGAGTCATTTGAATTATTGAGTGAGTCGAGTCGAGTCATTTGCTCAAGAAGTCGAGTTGAGTCGAGGCGAGTCATTTGCTCAAGAAGTCGAGTTGAGTTGAGTCACAGTGTACAGTTAAGTCGAGTCGAATATTTTAGCTCCAGTCAATTTGATTCACGAAGTTTAAATGAGCACGAAAGAAAGAAAGATAAAACCACAAATTGGAAAATGCGATGGGCGGGCTCGCGGCGGGCTCGGGGCGGGTTCAGGGCGGGTTCAGGGCTGGCTCGGGGCGGGCTTAAGGTGGCCTCAAAACGGGCTCACGGCGGGCTCACGGCCTCATGGCAGGCTTGCGGCGGGCTCACGGCGGGCTCGTGGCAGGCTTGCGGCGGGCTCAGGGCTTGTAGGTCTTCGAATACAGCTCTGGTATTTACCAATTCATTGGTTTTTTTGTGTGTGATTTTTGTGCAGGGCAGTGGAGCAACTGGTGTCTAATTTGAATCGTCAGTTCATGGACGCTATGGTCATCACAAAAGTACCAAATATGCCAAACGTGTATCAGGTAAAGTAACAAATTACAAATTTGACATTTGTTTTGTCCATTTTGAAAAGTCCAGAAAGAGACTATGCAATCACTAATTCTGTGAAATGAATAGAAATGTATGGTGTTTTAAGGTAGGATACACCATTTGCAGATATCAAACAAAAATTAGTACCTAATTAATAAGAAATATCTTACTTATTTGAAAGTCAAATTGATGGTAGGCATCCAGAGAAATGATTGCGCTAGATATCCTATAACTGTTCCGAAAAATTGAATTTTATTTTTCAAAAATCACGATTGCTGGACGGCAATCGCGAAAAAAACTAAGAATAACATAAGAACAACTGCCCAACGCCGGTTGAAAACGAACTTGATTTTCTAGGCATCCGTGATTGTAAAATTTCGGACAGGCCAGTTAAACGATATGTGACCCGCTCAATCGTAATCAGGAATAAGTCGCTGAGGCCGTTTTACGCAATCGGCTGTTGAAGTGAACGCATGGGTGAAAATCGAGACCAAGTCGATTTTTTGAACATTGTATTTTTAGGAAGTGTAGTTATAACAGATTACTGCCATTAATGTCTTGTATGTAAAAACGATCAATACAGATGAAAATGAAGAGGATTTGTGTGCGCTGTCCGTATGTTTTTGGTCAATTTTGTTTATTTCAAAGCTGTTTTTCTCGGAATGTGGATTCGGCAAATAAATATACACCTATCATCTTCATCAGACCATAACTCGTTAACCTAAACAGATACACACTTGTGATGGGTATCATTAGAAAGCTTATGAAATTCCCTTTCTTACCATGTAGACTGGTTTGATTTTGAGAAAATATGACTGCATGAGGCATTTTTGAGGAAAAGCAAACAAATAGGTGATTCTGAACGGTAATTTTGTGCTGAATCTGAATATCTTGTTTGTGTTTCTCAAAATTGTCTAATTAGGTCAGTAATTAAGGTCAAAGGTCAGTAAGTGCAAATTTCATTTTTTTTCACAAGAAATTGTTTACTGTACCTTTTGTATACAATGGTGTAAATAATTTTGCAATTTCTCTTATAATAAATCACGCACAGCATATCAAAATATCTAAAATAATGGAAATTGTTAAAGAATTATTTACTTCTTTTGCGAATATCTCCGTAACCATTGGACTTTCTCTTTTTCTTCACGGAATGAGTTTGTACCTGCTTTTCACACCTAAATGCACTTTTGATCATTGTTCTCTGGCTGATTTACATTGTTTTGGTATTGAGGGACAGGAATATGGTATTTGGTTTCATAAATTATTACAATTAGGACTGTAATTAGAGCCAAGGGTCAATTAGTGCAGAATACCCAATTTTAAGGGAATTACTTTTATGTTCTTTTTTTGGTTTGGAGAGAGGGATGGCACTATCACATTCATTACTCTGTGACCTGTGTGGCTTAAACAAATGAATTTTAAACATGACTTAGTCTTTGCCGGTTATGTCCGATTGAAATGTAGGTGGGCGGACATAAGAGATTGAGTGACTATGATAGGTTGAATAATCAAATGTGATTAGTGGTGCGAGCAGAGGATTATGTTCGCAAATCATCTTGTTAGCAATAGCATGCTTTCGTGCCTTGCTGTTTGGGCACTCTTCAGTTCCTGCTGACTCGCGGAAAAGTTGTGGCTGGGATTGGGTATATTCCAATCATGTAAGTTTGGTTTGAGCCATATGTATAGTTTTTTTAGTCGGTTTCAAATTGTTCCTCCAGTAGGGAGAGCAATATGTTGAGGGTTTCGTCTGGTTCAATTTGTTGTTCGAAAAAGCCAGAGTCTGCGTTGAGAGTGGTTCGAGCTTTTGATTTTGCTGTGGTAGTTTAGCTCTTATTAGTTTCTCCCGAATGTATTGGGCTTTTTTGAAGGCAATGAATGGAGGTTTCGGAAATAGTTCCGAAAGTATTTGATTGCCTTGGATTAAGTTCCAGTGTTTGTTTATTGCTAGATGTGTGCCACCGTGGTTTATGGCTGGGCTGTAGGTGGTTGTGAAGACAAGTGGAATTTGTTTTGTTTTTTCTCCATCTTTCGTGTTGTGTATCAGTCTCGTTCGGTCGGCATGTGAGACTTTGGTTGTCGCTGTTTTGGTCTCGGTGGGATTGTAACCTCTTGCGTGGTTAGTTTCTCTGAGAATGTTTTGACTTTGTTGTGGAAGTCATCCGCGTTGTTGGTGTTTCTAGCGTATAGCGGAGTGTTTCTCCGTATATGAACGCTTTGAAAATATGGGGTGGGTGGGATGATGTTTTATGGAGATATTGGAAGGTTTACGTTGGTTTGGTGTAGACTTTGGTGTCTAGGATTCCTGTTTTATGGAAACGGTCTCCTTTGAATATAGTTAAGTCAAGGTAGTTGATTGATTGGGTGCATCTTGTTTATCTCCGTGACGAGATTTGGGAATTCGTTCAGAGTTCCGTTGTAGATGACCAGTATATCGTCTCTATAGCGCCACCATGTGGATGTTATCCGCTTTTTCTAAGTCGTGCAATGTGATGTTACAAATTTCAGGGCTGGATGTAGAGCCCATTGCACAACCAATTTTCTGGAGAAAGAACTTATTTCCGAATTGGAAACAGTTGCGGCCAAGAATGAGTTCCAGAAGTTTTGGGATGTAAGTCGAGGGTGGTTTTGTGATCGGATGGTTATGGTTTGTGTTTTCGAGGGCATTGCAAACGCATTGGATTGCTTCCGTCTGTCGGACATTTGTGTATATACATAGAAACAACATCGATGCTTGTAATTAAGACATCTTGTGGAAATTGTCTTTCTTCCAGTTTGCGCAAATTATGTCTGCTTTGTCGCGGACATAATATGGGTTGTGCGGTTACGGTGGAAAGAAGAAAATAGTCTATGTAATCTGAAATTTTGGCCGTAGGGCTGGTACATCCACTTATAATTGGTCGTCCAACAAAAGGTTCCCCCGGTGGCGGAGTTTTAGGGAATTTGGGGAGAAAAAAAAATGGTTGGACATGTTGGACAGTTTTGTGGAAGTGGGTCGAGGTATTTCAGAGTATCGTTGTTAATGTGTTTGTTGTTTCTCATTTCAATTAGTGTGTTGTGAACCATCATAATAGTTTGTGGGGTAATGTCTTGGTCCAGTTTGGTATAATGATGGGACTCAGGGTGGTGGTAACCCACTTGTAGATAGTCTAAGTGGTTCATAATGCAGATGCCTCTGCCTTTGTCATATGGTTTGACTACGATGTCAGGATTGTTTTTAAGTTTGTTTAGTGGCGAAAAGTTCTTGTGTGGTCATGTTTTTCTGCCGATTCCTTAGCCTGATGTGGGCCAGTTCGAATTTTGTGGCTTCCAAATATTCTTCTAGTGTTGCACTAGGGGATGATTTTGGTTGCCATTTTGGTGGTGGTTTGAAAGGATGGTTTTTGGAACGTTTGTTACGCATTAAGAATGCAATTCTTAGTCTTCGATTGAAGGTACTCACTTACAAGTGAAATGCGGTTTGGTTTCGCAGGAGTGCATGGGTACGAAGTTTAAACCTTTTCTGTTGCTTTGGATAGGTTCGTTATGAAAGATTGACATTGTTCTGCTAGTGAGCGCAAATAATTGGAGTTGACTCGTTTGGTTTTCGATTTGCATTTGTTAGAGAAATGGTTAGATTTCGATTGACTTATGGATCTCTTGGTTTCTTTGTTGAGTTTTCTTCTTGCCATGGTAGTTGCAAGATTTGTAAATTGTAGTTTGAATATAACGGATAAGGTATGGGGTGGGTTATAATCAAGTTTATTTATTATAATTATTATATTATAGAGGCAAGATGACGGATTTATCTCTTTTGAGAAGGTGTGGTGGTCCTGAAAAGGACCGTTTGGTTTTGTGGTTAGAGATCGACTAGTGTTGTCGGTTTCTTTTGATGCCTCTTGTAGGTTGGTAGGGTCTTGTGAAGAAGCTCAGGAGTTGTTGAGCGGTGGGATAATCTGGACCCTGGAAATATTGAGCAAGCTTTTCTTGGGCTGAGCGTCTGGCGTTGTTCAGCTGGGCCTCGGTAATTCCTGTGAAGAGCAGCGATGTTCTTCTCTGGAGATTGCTCCAGCGATCCTGGAATGACCCCTGTAATTTGAGGGCTCGGTGTGGACGTGGTGGCCGTATATTTACCTCGATGTAAGGTGGTGGTGTGCTAGTCTCGATTGACCGGGAAAGGGGTCGTATTTGGCGGGTGAAGTGCTCCTTGACAGATGTCAAAATATTGACGTTGACTGCCAGGAGTTTCACCAGTTTGAAGTTTTCCTCGGATAATTTGTGTGAGACCGTGGTTGGTGTGGTTCTTGATGTGGACGGGCCAGAGTCTAGTTCACATGATAGAAGAAGTGACTCATCGTCGCTTGGAATGCTGTTTGGGGATGCTGGATGAAATGGAGCTGGATGGAGATGGAGGAGGCTGGCTGGACTTGCTCTTCTTGCGTGAGTTGGACTTGCTAAACGTGATGCAACTGTGCAACAGGTTTATTAATCTGTTCCTGCGCCCTCTATTTGATAGGAACTTCACAGAAATTGCCGATACAACCAAATTTGTAGGGGGGGGGGGGGGGGTGTCATAAATAAACCCGTTACATGTTCATTATGTATGCCTATCCATATCCACATAGGCCTACTATCATTATACAGTATACTACTGGGCTTTGTTTTGTATTCTAGTGCATTTATTACTACATTTCCATTGCCGGTCTCGGTCGGTCTCGGCACCGAGACCCGAGACCAGACATCCGAGACCAAGACCGAGTCATTAAAATTCGAGACCAAGACCGGCTAGCCGAGACCGAGACCAGGCCCCGAGACCGGTCTCGAGACTGAGACCGGTCTCGAGTATACTACATCACTGATTCAGACAGTGGGTAGGGATTCCCACCCTGTAGATTTAACAAAAGCATGTGAGGTTTTGTATATAGGGGCCTACTACAGCACCAGCATTTTGTAGGGATGCACAAAAATGAAATTTCCTAATAATTGGTATTCTGCACTAATTGACCCTTGGCTCCAATTACCGTCCTAATTATAACAATTTATGAAACCAAATACCATATTCCTGTCCCTCGGTACCCAAAATAATGTAAATCAGCCAGAGAACACCGATCAAACGTGCATATGTTTAAAAAACTGCCTGTAGAAACTCATCCCGTGGTGAAAAAGAAAAAGTCCAATGGTTAAGGAGATATTGTCAAAAGAAGTGAATAATTCTTTACAAATTTCCATTCATTTCGATATTTTGACATGCTGTGTATGATTTATTAAAAAAGAAATTGCAAAATTATTAACATCATAGTATTTAGGAGGTAAAATAAACCATTTCTTGTGAAAAACTGAAATTTGCACTTAATGACCTTTGACCTTAATTACTGACCTAATTAGGCAATTTTGAGAAACACAAACAGGATATTCATATTCAGCGCAAAATTATCTTTCAGAATCACCTATTTGTTTGCTTTTCCTCAAAAATGCCTCATGCAACTTAAATAGGCACATTTCTGGATTTTTTGCCTAGACTAATGTGCATATCTCAAAAAGTCATTTTGCGACTTATTCCTGATTACGATGGAGCGGGTCACATATTTACTATAAATACAACCCCAAAATCCACCCATTCACGATATTTTGAGCAATTACCAATGGTGAATCCTACTTTTAAATTCACCCGTAAATTCAAGCAATTGCCAACGGTGTATTCTACCTTTACATCCACCCATTCCTGATAATTCAAGCAATTACCAATGGTGTATCCTACCTTTACATCCACCCATTCCTGATAATTCAAGCAATTACCAATGGTGTATCCTACCTTCAAACCCACCCATTCCTGATAGTTCAAGCAACTACCAATGGTGTATCCTACCTTTACATCCACCCATTCCTGATAATTCAAGCCATTACCAATGGTGTATCCTACCTTTACTTCCACCCATTCCTGATAATTCAAGCAATTACCAATGGTGTATCCTACCTTTACATCCACCCATTCCTGATAATTCAAGCAATTACCAATGGTGTATCCTACCTTTACATCCACCCATTCCTGATAATTCAAGCAATTAACAATGGTGTATCCTACCTTTACATCCACCCATTCCTGGTAATTCAAGCAATTACCAATGGTGTATCCTACCTTTACATCCACCCATTCCTGATAATTCAAGCAATTACCAATGGTGTATCCTACCTTTAAATCCACCCATTCCTGATAATTCCATCAATTACCAATGGTGTATCCTACCTTTACATCCACCCATTCCTGATAATTCAAGCAATTAACAATGGTGTATCCTACCTTTACATCCACCCATTCCTGATAATTCCATCAATTACCAATGGTGTATCCTACCTTTAAATCCACCCATTCCTGATAATTCAAGCAATTACCAATGGTGTATCATACTTTTAAACCCACCCATTGTTGATAATTCCATCAATTACCAATGGTGTATCCTACCTTTAAATCCACCCATTCCTGATAATTCAAGCAATTACCAATGATGTATCCAGGGGGGGGGGGCGGAAGGGGTCCCAAAAAAGTGCGCCACCAACGTTGAAATGTATCTCATTCATTCTTCCACGCTCACGAGTCGAACATCTCATACAGTAAACACGTATAGATCGCTGCCTCGAAGCGCACCATTGAAACACGTACAAATTTGCTCCGCGCTCGCTCCCCGAATTCAGTGATTTATGCTACGTCCGCAAAGCCAGATTCGTACAGTACAGGCATGGCGTAAACTTTCGCGATTGAGAATTGGCAGAAACCATTTTCAAAAACAAATTCAAAAAAAAAGGTCAAATATCCAGAGGATGTACCGAGGGATTTTTATTTAACTTTCAGGAATGAAAGATCTATTCCTAATTATTACGTTAGTTGAAAAAAATCAGAGGATGAACGATAATTTTTTTCACATTATGTCGATATTTGTAGCCATTTTAGGGGAGACGTTTTGTAACGAAATTCCCACCTGGACCCATTCATACACGTTAGCTGCTGCAATAAACCAACAGAAAATTGTCGGTAATATTTGTACGCATTTTATTTAAAACTAAGCACCTCAACAATTGAAAATACTCTTTCAATATAAACTATTATGTTTTCAGTGCTGTTAAAGAGAAAATGTTAACAGTATACATGGATTATTTATTTATGTTTAATGGTCATTACCTTTTTTTTTAATGGAGTGTACCCAAACTGCGATTGCAAATGATTGCGCAACACCCCTTCCGCCCCCCCCCCCCCTGGATGTATCCTACCTTTACATCCACCCATTCCTGATAATTCAAGCAATTACCAATGGTGTATCCTACCTTTACATCCACCCATTCCTGATAATTCAAGCAATTACCAATGGTGTATCCTACCTTTACATCCACCCATTCCTGATAGTTCAAGCAATTACCAATGATGTATCCTACCTTTAAGTTGTTACCAAATCTAAATACAGGAACCAGTCTATGACCGAGACCAGCCCTCCGAGACTTTGATAGACGAGACCAAGACCGAAACCTCAACAAAAGTCTTGAGACGGTCTCGAGACGGTCTCGAGGCGGGCTCGAGGCGGGCTCGAGGCGGGCTCGAGGCGGGCTTGAGGCTAAGACCAGGTCTCGAGACCTCCATCACTGGACGGAGGTCTAGGATAGTACCCATTTTGGGGTTACAGATCGATATTCTTGTTATTTTGTTTCTAGGTTACGCTGGGAAGAACGTTTTATGCCATTGTAGGAATGCAACGCCTCCTGATTGAGAGAGTTGTAGTACGGGGGCAACATGAAAACATCTACATGGACGACAGAGTGGTGGGTTGTGATTAGGGATGTCTCGTATGCACATATGTGACCCGCTCCATCAAAATCAGTAATAAGTCTCAAAAAGTCTCATAAGCTTTCTAATGATACCCATCACAAGTGTGTATCTGTTTAGGTTAACGAGTTATGGTCTGATGAAGATGACAGGTGTATATTTATTTGCCGAATCCACATTCCAAGAAAAATAGCTTTGAAATAAACAAAATTGACCAAAATCATACGGACAGGGCACACAAATCCTCTTCATTTTCATCTTTCTTTATCGTTTTTACATACAGGACATTAATGACAATAATCTGTGATAACTACACTATACAATGTTCAGAAATCGAGTTGGTCACGATTTTCACCCATGCGTTCACTTCAAAGGCCAATTGCGTAAAACGGCCCCAGCGACTTATTCCTGATTACGATGGAGCGGGTCACATATGTGACGTGTTCCAACGAAAAACGGCGTAAAGTCGCGCTATGCTATATGTGACCCGGTCCATCGTAATCAGGAATAAGTCGCTGAGGCCGTTTTACGCAATCGGCCGTTGAAGTGAACGCATGGGTGAAAATCGTGACCAAGTCAATTTTCTGAACATTGTATTTTTCGGAAGTGTAATTATCACAGATTATTGTCATTAATGTCTTGTATGTAAAAACGATCAATAAAGATGAGAATAAAGAGGATTTGTGTGCGCTGTCCGTATGATTTTGGTCAATTTTGTTTATTTCAAAGCAGTTTTTCTCGGAATGTGGATTCGGCAAATAAATATACACCTGTCATCTTCATCAGACCATAACTCGTTAACCTAAACAGATACACACTTGTGATGGGTATCATTAGAAAGCTTATGAAATTCCCTTTCTCACCATGTGCATATCTCAAAAAGTTCTTTCGAGACTTATTCCTGATTTCGAATAAGGAAAAAGGTGTATTATGTCGCGAAATAATATATACGAGTTATATACGAGTTATATACATGGTTGAAAAGCCCACAACGTAAGCTTTCATTTGGTATATAATAGAGCTCCTTAACCCCTTTCATTTCGGAGACATGACGTGTTTACATATTGATTACTTTCTTGGAGTTCAAATTACACAACTGAGAAAACAGGCTTTGAAATAGCTGGCTCTGATGTACTACAACAGAACGATGCCCACAAAATGGTCATTTTTTGCACTTTATTCATTAACCAGTTCGCGCCGGATGACGTATATAAACGCAAAAATTTTCCCAAATTCAAAACGGATGACGCATAAACACGCCAAGTTCAAGTTCGGAAATGTATGTCAGCAGCGCGCAAGGCCGGAAATGCATGGGTGTGCTACCCAGCACAATCGGCCTGAACACGCTTCGGATCGAGTTTCGTTAAAAATAATCCCGCCCGTCGGCTCGGCGATGTTAAAATAATCCCGGCGCGAACTGGTTAAAATGAACATTTCTTTAAATGAAACCTGAAACTGTAGGTATTAAATATGTCATTCATGACAAAAAATGAATATCACATTTTGATGAAATGTTTACCCTCTCAACCTTTAGCGGGCCATTACATGATAGTGCACAGCGCAACTTAATACACCTTTTTGTAGAGCCGGTCACATATTGAGTTATGATTTAAACTAGCCGATTTGACAGTGGGGAATCTTTTCCCCCAAAAGATTTTTTGGCATGATACAATTCCCATATGTTTTCTTTCGAACTACCAAGTATTTTTATCGACGGGCCCAGGCCGGCAGTCCGTGGGTAGATATTTCCGGCATTGCTATGAGTTGTTTATCAGTCATCCATTTAGATTTAAAAAAAAAAAATGTGTTCATACACGTCCTCTGGTGCAAACTGGGGCCAATTTCATGAAGCTGCTAAGCACAAAGATGTGCTTAGCACCAAAAAGTCTTGCTTAGTTAGTAAAAGCAGGTTACCAGCCAAAACTCCATGTGCTTTTTGTGCTAAGCATAAACCAGCATGAATACCAGTTAAAAACAATATACATCACCTACAAATTTGGTTCGTAACCCTGTTATTGCCAAGGTAGAATGTTCATGCTTAGCAAATTTTTGTGCTTAGCAGCTTCATGAAATTGGCTCCTGGTTCAAAAGCACTCTAGGCACTGTGGCTCACATGCCTGAAGAAACCTGTAGAGAGAAGACAATGAGAAGAAGGTACAGTTTTGGAGTGAAAGAGGCTGGCGACCTCATGATCTCATTGGTTGATTCCGGTCGAAATATTCTTTGTATATTTTTCCCTAACTTGCAGATCGCCAAAAAATTGTCAATTTAAAAAAAAAATATATCTTGACTTTTAACAAATATTTTATATTTTTATTTTTGTTATAATTTTGTTTTAGGTTGACATATGGACACCGTCGAAATACAAAGTCTTCCAAAAGGTAAGAGATGTGATCTTGATTTTTAAACGTCAAAAAAAAATCGGCCCCAAATTGTTCCTCTATTCCCGGCAGATTTGGTTTTTCTCCAATAACCCAGTCGCATTTCTGCTTGGTTTGTTTTATTATACATTTATGTTATTTGTTTACATTTTCACCGTCCTGTCAATTTCTTTGGTTATCTTGTTTGTTTTTGCATTTATAATGTTTTTACTTCTGTTGTTTTTATCTTAATATTCTTTTAAGTTAGTGGTTTTATAATGTACTAGTGTTATTCTCTTTATACGTACTGCAGCCGATTTCACGAAAAGTGCGTAGCTTACGCCATTTTCACAAGTGGTGTAAGGCTTACTCAACAAAAATGTTGCGTAGCTGCGCATGCGCCATTTCCTTACGGAGCATTTCACGAAACATGGCGTAGCTGCGCAACGTTTTAAACAGCGTTTACGACGACTGTTTGCATATATTTTTGTTCTTTTGACAAATTGTCGTCGTATCACCTTCGCCCACCATTTTAAAAATAGTTTTGTCTGACTTTCCGCGAAATTGTGCGGCAACAATAAAAATTGTGTCTCGGGTAAAATAGTAATTTCTTTACTTCATCCATAAACGTTCCACGTCAATTACGTCAGTAAAATAGGTCATTTTCAGTCGATACGCCATATGTGACCCATGTGATCCATCGAAATCAGGAATAAGTCTCGAAATGACTTTTTGAGATATGCACATGATGAGAAAGGGAATTTCATAAGCTTTCTAATGATACCCATCACAAGTGTGTATCTTCCTAGGTTAACGAGTTATAGTCTGATGAAGATGACAGGTGTATATTTATTTGCTGAAGCCACATTCCGAGAAAAACAGCTTTGAAATAAACAAAATTGACCAAAATCATACGGACAGCGCACACAAATCCTCTTCATTTTCATCTTTATTGATCGTTTTTACATACAAGACAATAATGACAATAATCTGTGATAACTACACTTCCTAAAAATACAATGTTCAGAAAAACGACTTGGTCACGATGTGTTCACGATGTGTTCACGGCCCCAGCGATTTATTCCTGATTACGATGGAGCGGGTCACATATCTTACGCCACCTAAATTGACTGCGCAAGCTACGCCATAATTTGTTGCGTAAGCCGCGGACGTACGCACTGTCAAACTTTTGTGAAACTGTCGGAAGCAAAATATTGCACAGCAAACAAAAGTGGCGCAGCTTGCGCAATATTGTTTGGCGCAAGAGGGCTTGCGCCATTGCCTAAGGTTTCGTGATATCGGCTGCAGGGCCCTCGGGGATAGCAGTCAGGGATAACTGATGAAGCTACCCTGGTTAAATAAACCTGTAAATAAAATTTAAAAATAAAATAAATAATAAAATCCCATTTGATCGTTGCCCAGATCACGGATCACGCTACGTCAGCCATGCTGCATTACCACCAGCCAATCAGACCAGAGATGTGCTTCTATTCATTCATGGTAAAGTAGACATTCATCTTGGTAAACAGCTTCGGAAATTGTTAAACCAGTTCGCGCCGGGATTATTGTAACATTTGTCGAGCCAAGGTGCGGGATTATTTTTAACAAAACTTTGAAACGAGGCGGGTTCAGGCCGACTGGTTAAAAGACGAAACAATTAAATCGAATTTTGACCAAAAAAATTCACCCTCTAAACTTTAACAGCCCATTACACATAAATGCCTAGCGCGACTCATATGTCCTCATAACAAACGTTTACAAAATCTACTCTGTCGGACCCACACACCGAGTTTGAGCGTTGTGTCACCATTCACTTCCGAGAATAATCCTGGACAAACCCAACCACCCACCCACCCATAAACATCCAAACAGAATCGTTATAGTAAGTAAGCCTGTCGCGAGCCAATGTGGTTTATCAGTTTATTGTCCTTATAACGCAATGTACGAAAACAATTGATGCAATTGCGAAGATAAACACCTATTTTTGTTTCCTTTTTTAGAAATGGCTGCACAGCTACCAGAAGTTATTCTGCTCACCCTGCCGACACTGTAGTCAGTTTCTTCAAGACAACCTTCCTCCCACCTGGCACGATTTCAGAACATACATCCCCTACCATGAAGGGTGCAGGCAGTGAGCTTGCTTGAACCAGTTTAGGAGTTCGCGCCGGGATTTTTTTAACATCACCGAGCCGAGGCGCAGGATTGTTTTTAAACGAAACATGATCCGAGGCGGGTTCAGGCCGTTGGTACCGGGAAGCACACCCATGCATTTCCGGGCCTTGCTTGTTGCCGACAGGCTCTTCCGGCCTTGCTCGCTGCTGACAGACATTTCCAGCCTTGCCAGTGACGTGTTTATGCGTCATCCGTTTTGAATCTGGGAAAAACTTTGCGTGTATATTCGTCCTCCGGCCTGAGCTGGTTAAACACCTTAGCTACAACAGGCCAATGCTGAAAAGCTTGCCATCTTGTGGACGGGATACCTGTGGCCGACCACACTAGCTGTTAATATTCCAAATATTACATTGTGGCGAATTTGGCCGATTCAATTGTGACTGAATCCATCGAAACGAGTCATAAAACCCTAACCCTCCAGGGTATTTTAGCTAGAAACCCTGCCAAACGCACCAGTTTGTCAAAGTGACTTGGCTGCAGAGTGCAGCGAGATCCCTCAGGTCAGAAATCTCAAGGTCAAACTGCTTCAGAGTCTGTGGTCACAGAACGCAGCAGGATCCATCTCTGCCACTGTTCAATGGGGATTAGCTCTCATAGTCTTAAACTGTGGTTGTTATACACTGGTGTTGACAGCTAAATCCATCAAAGTGCACCAGACTTTTTAACCTGATGCACTGCGCTCATATGAAGCACGATATGTGGCAGAGAAACCCCCCCCTCTTTTGTGTTGACCATTGCGTTCCCGGAATCTCAGGAATTCCTTTTAGGTTTCAAGGGGGTTGGGTTAGGTTACAATAGTGTCGAGTGTATATAAAGTATAGGGATAAGAGGGGGGTACCCCTCTGCCACATATCGTGCTGGGTATAACTGCGCTGTGTTTGGCAGGGTTGGGGTTTAAGGGCAATTTTTCTTAACTTAATGGTGCATATCCATGAATGGTAATTTACTATGTGCAACAATTGTTTAGACAGGGTATCCCAAAAAAACCACATCTCAACAAACATACTTCCACTACCCTGGGGCCAAAACTATCTATATAAATGGAAGGAGAATCTTTCTAGAAGAAAAAACAATTATACCAAAATATCTTTATTTGGGCTAGTAATTTTTAGCTCCAGACCGTGTTTTGTGAAGTGATTATAAATAATTATTTCCCCAAAACTGTTTGATTACCTTGTATTTTTTTTCTGTACGTAATACAAGGAAAAATTTGGATTATTCATTTTGCGAGTACACTAATGAATTATTCATGATTTGAAGCATTCTCAGATGTGATATAAGCTCCAACTTAAATTGGGTTTGTAAAAATCGTTTTTTGTTATTTAAAGGTGAACAAATTAGCTGTAAAAATAGAATGTCACAATTTCTGGTGTCTCCTTTATTTAATGTAAAATCTGTAACAACTTAAGGCACTTTTATAGACAATGTAGTCGGACTTGTTACATAAAAGAAATTCATCAGAGTGGTGGAAATAGTTTTTAACTTTCTCCTATTCTAACAAAGGGATATACTGTGAGAGACTTAAACAAGTTCAAGAAAACCCCCCAAATTAAAGATTGTTGTTGCTTACAATAATCATATCTACGTTAACATGTATTTTGGGGATTTCCTTGTTCAAGTCTCCCATATGTTAGGCAACCCTTTAACTACTTTTTCGCCCAATTTATGGACACACCATTTTCCCCAGTTGGTGTTTGCTGGGCTAAATATCACAATGTTATCATTGTTCATATGATTTTCCATAAGGTTTTAATATAACTGTGCCCAGTAAGCAACTTGGTGAATTTGAAGCTCACCAATACCTGGATATAGTGTAATGTGCACACAAAGTTGTCATTTTGGATAATTACTATGTTCTCATAATTATTCAGTCATTTATATGCTTTAGGAAAAGATATGTAAGTAAAATCACCAAAATAAAAATATACCTAAATAATGAGAATGAATATATTACGCGGCAGGGATTAACGATTTATGCAAATTAGTTATATTTCCACCACTTGAATTTTTAAAGACTGTTAATATGTCATTGTGGGGACCTTTTAGAAATGCATTGTTCTGAAAACAAAATTGTTGCAATTTGTTTGATGTCAAAACTTATTTTTCGTAGACTACATACTTTTAAAGGAACGTAGGAGCAAGACTTAAAAACACACAAAAATCTGCATCATACACCATTTGCAGATTTTTTTTACTAACTAATTATTGAGAATTAATAAATACCTAGGAGAGTTGAAGGCTTCTGATTGGCCGAGACTCGATCACGTGCAGGTCATTATATGTAGTAATATCATGGGTTTTCAAAGGGCCGTTTTCTAAACCCCAGCTTTGGGCTGCATTCTGGCCACATTACAGACGTTTTCCTAGTTCTGGATCGCACAAAATATTCAGGCTGTTTTTGGCAAGTCTAATCCTCGAAATTTAAATGAAATAGGTTTAGTAGTTTACCTTGAGAAACTACAGTTTTTGTTTCGATATTTATGCTCTTCTTTATTTGAAAATACATACACGACGTCAAATATACCGACATCCCTTTTTCTAGTTTAACCGGATCGAGTAAAAATTATCACACTAGAACCAACCGAAATCAAGCCTATATTTCTGATAAAGTATTCATTAATTTATATAAATACAGTTTAAAATAAATTTCAAATACTTTCACTTCCAATAAGTTTACAAAGTTGAAATGTTTTGTACGTGTGTGGCGCGCGGCAACGAGCCGATAAACTTTGTCCCACTGACGTGGAGGAATAAACTCCATGGTCCAACAGAACACGTCATATTATGAAATCGCTTGCGCGCGTGTAGTTGATGCATGTATTTTACAGACGATCCGAAACTAGGAAAAAATGAACGTGCAGTCTTTGGCAGATTTTTTTAATACTGGAGACTTTTAGAATGCACTTCATCTAAACAAATAGTATTGGAGACCAAGCCATAACAAGGTAGGTTTTTATTTGAAGCGATCTGGAACTAGGAAAACAACTGTACCACTGCTAAACTACATGAACAAAGCCAAAATACGGAAACAAAGCTGCGTTTGTAAAACGGCCTAGAAGAAGTCGCGAAATTCGGAGTATTTTCACTTTTTTCTCGTTAAAAAGGTATTTATTAAAGGTAATAACAGTGCGAGAACCCGGTTATTACTGCGTGGTAATGGACCTCTCCTTCGGCTCGATCCATTACCAGCGGTCATCCCCCAACCCGGTCATTACCACGCAGTAATAACCGGGTTCTCGCACTGTTGTTACCTATATAATGATTCTAGATGTCCTGCCAAATCAACAAACATTTTGCCATTCATCTGAATCCTCCAAAAAACGCCCGGAGGGTTTGGGAAACAATAATGAACTGTAATAACAAAAATATACCATCCTACCTTTTAACCTACATCAACAGAAGATGAGGGTACTTATTATACATTCTATACATGAGTCTAAACTCCGAAACCTTTCTATCTACAAGATTTTATTTAACAGTTAATTTAAAAAAGCTATTATTTCATTTACTGAAGGCAAGATTTTTTTTAATTTTTTTTTAAATAGCACCTTGTTTTCAAATGCAAAAAATACACGAGTGTAAACTACATGTACATTCTAAATCAAAACTATCTACACGTGTAATTCTGCTTGTTCATTTTTTACTTCTACAAATAGAAATAATCCTACAATTTCTCATTGGAGAGTAAGGAGTAATAATCGGGATGAAAACCAAGATTTTGGGATATTATTACGTCCACTTCAAAGGTGATGCATTTGGTCATTTGGGAGATATTTTGCACAGAAAGTGGGTATCTACCAGTAGCATGAACCAGTTAGCGCCGGGATTATTTTGACATCACTGAGCCAAGGCGCGGGATCATTTTTAACAAAACTCAATCCGAGGCGGGTTCAGGCCGATGGTCCCGGGAAGCACACCCACGCATTTCCGGCCTTGCTCGTGACGTGTTTATGCGTCATCTGTTTTGAATCTGGGGAAAACTTTGAGTTCCTCCGGCGCGAACTGGTTAAAAAAAGAAAACCACTTCGGACAAAAAAACAAAATCTGGGTTATACGAAATTCAAATTATACAAAATCTGTATTACATGCTCAGTTCGCGCCGCAAGACGTATATACACGCAAATGTTTTTTCCGAGATTCAAAAAGAATGAGGCATAAACACGTCACAAGCAAGGCCAGAGATGTCTGTCAGCAGCGAGCAAGGCTGGAAAAGTCGTGGGTGTGCTTCCCGGTACCATCGGCCTGAACCCGCCTCGGATCGAGTTTCGTTTAAAATAATCCCGCGCCTCAGCTCGGTAAATGTGGCAAAAATTTTGCAGTGTATATACGTCCTCCGGGGCGAACTGGTTAAACACAAGGGAAATTCAAAAATAAGTTCGCGTGTACCCTTCAAAGCGACTTTGAAAAAAGTTCGGCGGCACGTCGCAGGGTTAAATGTGACCGGCTCTACAAAAAGGTGTATAAAGTCGCGCTGTGCACTATCATGTAATGGCCCGCTCAACATTGAGAGGGTAAACATTTCATTAAAATGTGATTTTCATTTGTTATCATGAATGACATCTTTAATATCTACAGTTTCAGGTTTCATTCAAAGAAATGTTGATTTTGATGAATAAAGTGGGGGAAAAAAAACCATTTTGTGTGCATCGTTCTGTTGTAGTACAACACAGCCGGCTATTTCAAAGCCTGTTTTCTCAGTTGTGTAATCAATATGTAAACATGTCATATCTCCAAAATAAGAGGGGCTTTGGAGCTCTATTATATACCAAATGAAAGCTTACATTGTGGGCGTTTCAACCATGTATATAACTCAATTTCTGTTTTTGCGACATGATACACCTTTTTGTAGGGCCGGTCACAAATGGTCACAATCCCTTTTAACGGGATACCACTTTAGTGCCTTTATGGACGTCATAACTCTGTGCGAGTGCCAATATCCTCCGAAGAGGTCCTCTCCGATCCGACACCAGGACTGGCTGAGTCAGCCGAAGCGTCTTGCGAGTCGGTCGTCTTCTTAGCCTGTGTGCCGTTTATCCCGTCATCGGCAGGCAGTTTATCGGCGTGTCCGTGCATGCGTTGCCCGTCGTACTGTTCGTTCTGTTCTGATGGGCCCAGCTTTCCTTTGCTGGTCTTCGGGTCGTCACTGGATTCTTTTTGTTTTTTACTAGCACCTGTTTCATCTACAAACAAAAATTGTAAGTACGTAGCTTTAAGCAGAGTTATGTGACCTGTCATAACAAAATGAGCGTAAAGTCGGCAAAATCAAATATTGAGATATGGGCATTTCTAAATTCTGTGGAAACAGAGCTTTCCAATGCAATGGTATATAACACTTGGAGGTTTGATACTCAATATTTTTTTTATTTTTATTTTTTAGTCTGGAGTCTTAATACAGAGATTATGAGAAAACGGGCATTTCTTGCAAGAAATTGTGTGAAAGGCATAAGAAGGCATAGTCAAAATTGTCTTAAAAACAAATTTTGTTTTTATCTGATCGTCCTGAACAATTGGGAATTGACTGTTGGGGATTTAGTCTTTAAAAAACCCATATAATCTCAAAATCGACCACTCCTTCGAATTTTGACTTTGACTGGCCGTACTGGGAAATCACTCCGTGTGACTTTACGCTCATTTTGTGATGACAGGTCACATATGGTTTGCGTGGCGAGAAAGGCAATGAGATTTGTTTGCAGTAACATTATGTGGTTTTTCTCTTTAGCGAGATGTGTGGTTCTGAAAGGAACCGGGCGTTTCGGACAGTATGCTCTGCCCGTTGTCACTCAGGAGACAGAGATTCCAACGCTTATCGCGCTAATAATTTTAAAAGTCGCGCAACCGTCGCGTATGATTTTGCTCATTTAAACGCGACAATTTACATTAAAGGGATCTTATACGTTCGGTAATTAAAACCCACTGTTTGTTTCAATCCTATATAGTTCATATAGATATATACCGGTACCATAAAACTAACCTTTAAAAATTCCATTTCAAAAGTTGGTAGCGATTTTGAGATATTGCCGAAAATCTAGAGCGGTTATGTCCACGCAGGAAGAATAATCTGCATTGGAATACACGATCTGAGAAACGTCACTGCAGTAACGCTTCTCAGATTCAAATTTTTAGGGATAAAAAGTTGTATCTTTTTCCATAACCGCAGTACTTTGAAGTGAAAAGTTTCTAAAAATGCATTATACTATCCAAAGCTGCTGTACTTCTTACCAAGTAAGTTTTTATTGTCATTAATTTTTGGAGTAATTAGCAAACGTATACGATCCCTTTAAACTTGTATCGTAAATCGTTGAATTTCTGTTTGCAAGTTCCAAAAAGGAAAATGTTTACTTCGCTTTCAATATAAAATGGCCGACCCATGAAATAAGGTATTGACTGCTTCAAGTAGTGTAGAAAAACTAAGGCGTTGTTTGTAGGTTTTTAGAGGTTTTTAATTCATATTTAGTTTTTTTTTTTACTGTAATAATTCGTAATTTGTAACTCAATTTTTTTTAAATTATGAGTTAATTTTTAAGTTCGACAAGGCAAATTTCAATTTTCGATGGACAATAAAATTTGAATGAATGAATGAACTAGCCTTTCTTGAGGTGAACCGTGGAGAGAATGCGCCATGGTCACTGAGGAAGGCTAGTTTTACTACTTTTCTGCTCTCTTGGGCAATCAAGATCTAGAATCTGTGGCTGAGGTGTCATATTATTTTACCTTCTTTGGTTTGTTCTGAGATGCCTTCTCGTTTCAATACATACTCCCATATATCTTTAGTCTCGGTGTCGCTGAAGTAGTTATCTTCCCCAGTATAGTGAGTCGGCTCTACAAGCAGCGGGTTGACGGAGTAAGCCTTGAGATTCCGGGGACTGAAGGCTTCCGCCCAGTCAGTTCTGCAGGACCAAATAATGTGTTTGCACAGTCATTTAGGGGAGTCAGGTGGGCGTAGCGGTTCTTTCCTCGCTTCACACCGCTGTGACCTGCGCCAATTAGGTGGATTGGGTTTTCAGTCCCTGCCTGATTCCGTGGGTTTTCTCCTAAAGCTGTGGTCACATCTTACGGTACCATAGTGCCGTGGTTACTACGGTCAGCTCTGGTCAACTACAGTCCACACTACAGTGAAGTAGGGTCAACTACGGTCCACACTACGGTCAAGTAGGGTCAACTAGGGTCAACTAGGGCCAACTAGGGTCAACTACGTATATACTAGGCTCACAGTACGGTATAGGCATTCAAGGTGACCGTAGAAGAATTTTCAACATGTTGGAAACTTTTGGGCTAACTACGGCCAAATCGTGGCTTTCCTCAAGGTCCAAGTACGTTCAGAACTACGGTCCACTACGTTTAACTACGGTCCACTACGTTTAACTACGTTTAACTACGTTTAACTACGTTTAACTACGTTTAACTACGTTTAACTACGTTTAACTACGTTTAACTACGTTTAACTACGTTTAACTACGTTTAACTACGTTTAACTACGTTTAACTACGTTTAACTACGTTTAACTACGTTTAACTACGACTACTAGGGTCTACTACAGTCAACTACGGTCACACCATACTACGTTTAATTACGTTCATGACCGTAAGATGTGACCACCGCTTTAGGATATTCTTCTGGGGTTTTGCTCCCACCTCTAAAACTGTACCTTCTTCTCATTGTCTTCTCTCTGCAGGCGTCTTCAGGCTTGCGCGTGTGACGTTGCGTGCATAATTACGTGATGTAACAGAAACTTGACCAATGAGCCAGCGATTATGCGTGTTACGTCACGTAATTATACAGGCAACGTCACACGCGCATGCAAATGCGACACAGTTCTGCTCGTAAATTTTCCGAGCGATTATAGCAGATATACAAGACGAGCTTATCGAAGTTTATGACGTCATGACGTGAGTGAGTGAGTGAGTGAGTGAGTGAGTGAGTTTAGGGTTTAACGCTGTGCCAGCATCAGTGGCCATATTCACGGCAGGAATGTATACAAATATAAGACAATAGGTAGTAATAAAAAAAAATTGAGTGAACTGTGGAGAATATAAAAACTTGAGTCGGAAGGAACAATTATCACAAAGGAAAAGAATGAGAACGTTTCAAAGGAATGAAAGAAGTATTGTATAGAAGTGTAACGATAGACAGTTTTCCAGGAGAATCCCGTGGAAGGCGGGCCACGAAGGATCCCCCAGACACACGGCACCCTTTCTAAATGGGTCCCGCAAGGCCGGCCGTTTCCCTTGCAGTTTAAGGGCCCGGGCCCCGCCGGTATTTTCACAGGTCCACATACCTCCGGGTGATGAGGGGACAATTGCACCGAGTGTCTGGTCAATACGTCATGACGTCATGACGGCAAACGCATCGGTGGCCCACGCGCGCTGCGTACCGCGATTAGGTCATCTTGTTAACAACTACACAAATCCCAGTCCCGATGGGAACACGGCTTCATTGCAATTAATTCATGGAAATTACTGACTTACTCTGGATGCACATCAAACATGATGGGGATGTACTCGTCCACGGGAAGCATCTTCCCGAGAGGTTTCTGAGCCAACAGTTTCTTGGCTCCCTTGAGGGTTAGCATGTAGCTTAGAGTCCAGTAGGTGTAGCTCGGTTTGACAACGTGAAAAAACCCGTCCACGTACTTCTCGTAGTCAACTTCCATTATTTTGCGACCGATGTAACTGCAAAAATAAATGGGCGTTTTAAAAGGTAGGATACACTATTGGTAGTTGCTTGAATTATCAGGAGTGGGTGGGTTTAGAGGTAGGATACACTATTGGTAGTTGCTTGAATGATCAGGAATGGGTGGGTGTAAAGGTAGGATACACTATTGGTAATTGCTTGAATGATCAGGAATGGGTGGATGTAAAGGTAGGATACACTATTGGTAATTGCTTGAATGATCAGGAATGGGTGGGTGTAAAGGTAGGATACACCATTGTAATTGCTTGAATGATCTGGAATGGGTGGATGTAAAGGTAGGATACACTATTGGTAGTTGCTTGAATTATCAGGAATGGGTGGGTTTAAAGGTAGGATACACCATTGGTAATTGCTTGAATTATCAGGAATGGGTGGGTTTAAAGGTAGGATACACCATTGTAATTGCTTGAATGATCAGGAATGGGTGGGTCTAAAGGTAGGATACACCATTGTAATTGCTTGAATGATCAGGAATGGGTGGGTGTAAAGGTAGGATACACCATTGGTAATTGCTTGAATTATCAGGAATGGGTGGGTTTAAAGGTAGGATACACTATTGGTAGTTGCTTGAATTATCAGGAATGGGTGGATTTCAAGGTAGGATACACCATTGTAATTGCTTGAATGATCAGGAATGGGTGGGTCTAAAGGTAGGATACACCATTGTAATTGCTTGAATGATCAGGAATGGGTGGATGTAAAGGTAGGATACACCATTGGTAATTGCTTGAATGGTCAGGAAAGGGTGGATGTAAAGGTAGGATACACTATTGGTAGTTGCTTGAATTATCAGGAATGGGTGGATTTCAAGGTAGGATACACCATTGTAATTGCTTGAATGATCAGGAATGGGTGGGTCTAAAGGTAGGATACACCATTGGTAATTGCTTGAATGATCAGGAAGGGGTGGATTTAAAGGTAGAATACACCATTGGTAATTGCTTGAATGATCAGGAATGGGTGGATGTAAAGGTAGGATACACCATTGGTTGTTGCTTGAATGATCAAGAATGTGTGGGTTTAAAGGGATTGTATACGTTTGGTAATTACTCCAAAAATTAATGGCTATAAAAACTTACTTGGTAAGAAGTACAGCAGCTTTGGATAGTATAATGCATTTTTAGAAACTGTTCACTTCAAAGTACTGCGGTTATGGTTATCCCCACAAATTTGAATCTGAGAAGCGTTACTGCAGTGACTTTTCTCAAACTGTGTATTCCAATACAGATTATTCTTCCTGCGTAGACATAACTGCTCCAGATTTTCGGCAATATCTCAAAATCACTACCACCTTTCGAAATGGAATTTTTACAGGTTAGTTTTATGGTACATGTATACCTATAGAGGATTGAAACAAACAGTGGGTTCCAATTACCAAATGTATACGATGCCTTTAAAGGTAGGATACACTATTGGTAGTTGCTTTAATAATCAGGAATGGGTGGATTTGGGCAGAGTTTTATTCGATTCCTATGATCAGCCAATAAGATAATCTCTACATATGCCCGCCTTTTCTTTTTGAAAAGGCGGGCATAATAGAGATTATCTTATTTGCTGATCATAACATCAACATGATCAATACAAACCTGCTTATATAGGGATGATTGTCACTTTTGAAACTGGACCTTCGACCATTGAAATTACAACAACTCCACTCCACAACATCGTATCTCGACAATCGAGGTGTCAAAATACGCACAACAAAATTATGCACTGGGTTATTTGCTTCGATTGATTATTGGGTAATTTTTAAGTGTCTCGATACTTTTTGGGATGAGTTTATAATACTTACAGTAGTTCCCAGTCCAATTTCTTCACGGCGATTTCCTTGAGCAGGGCGTCAAACTTGGGTCGAAACGACTCTTTGAATCTCACGTCGTCCTCAAATATCAGGATCTTTTGGTAGTTATTTCTCACCACCTGAAGAAGTCACATGAAACAAAGGGATTTCACATTGAAGGGTGTGTGGAAAAATGAAATTCATTGAGAAAAAAAATGTTCCGAACGCGTAGTAACATTTTTGGGGGCTTCGCCTCAGGAACTAGTTTGCCAACTTCCCATACCTCGGCGAGCTAATATCGACTACCTTCCCTCAAACCATGTTATATTTGAAAAATAGCTTCCCTCGGTTATTGGAAGTTGACAAACTAGTTCCCGAGGCAAAGTTTGTCAACTTCCAATACCTCGGGGAGCTAATATCGACTACCTTCCCTCAAACCATGTCATAATGTGACCTGTCACCACAAAATGAGGGTAAAGTCACAATTTTTAAAAATTCTGATATTTCTATATCTGGATTCTGCAGAACAAGAGCTTTCCAATGGTATACAACATTGATGGGTGCTAAGTTCAATAATGGAAATATTCCTGAAAAAATGGATTCTTGAGGAAAGGGCAACCATGTTATATGTGACCTGTCACCACAAAATGAGAGTAAAGTCACAATTTTTAAGAATTTAGATATTTCTATATCTGGATTCTGCAGAACAAGAGCTTTCCAATGGTATACAACATTGAGGGGTGCTGGGTTCAGTAATATAAATATTCCTGAAAAACAATTGACGAAATTGAGAAAATGGCATTTTAAAATCCTACAGTTCTTTTACAGAGAATGGATGACGACATAATAAAAATGGAATGAAATGGGTTTCAAAGATGCTTAACACAGGAACAACATTGGAGAAAAGTAAAAACGGGGCTTACCGATTAAGGTTCACTTGAAAAGAATGGCTTTTGGCTTTTGCCTTCTGTTTGGCAAAATGGCAATTTCCGACTTTACACTCATTTTGTGGTGTCAGGTCACATGACCGGCTCCCACAAAATCAGAGTAAAGTTGACATTTAGATATTTTGAGATATTGGTATTTCCAGATTCCTTGAATTCTTAGCTTTAAAATGATATATAATTTATTGAGTAGGGTATTTAAAAATATATAATATTGAGCAAAACCAGCAGTTGTTTGCACACATCAAATAGTTAAGAACTAATTTTGCTACCGTTTACTTCTTGGGTACGCTCAGTAAAATTAAATTTAGATTTTTTTCTGCAAAAAATACTTAGTAGTTTGAAAGAAACCATATGTGGGAATTGTATCATGCCAAAACCCAAAAAATGATTCCCTACTGTCAAATCGGCTATTTTCAATCATAACTCAATATAGCATAGCGCGACTTTACGCCCTTTTCGTGGGAGCAGGGACCATATTTGTGACCTGGCACCACAAAATGGGTGGAAAGTCGCGAAATTAAATTATTACATTATTACATTTCTAGAAAGAAGAAGTCCTTAGCTTTCAAATGATGTATTGTGTGTTTCTGTAGCTTATTCCTAGCCGCCGCTATACTCTTTTGAAATTGCTGAAGTCATGCTCCCTTGTTTTGAGAAAACAGAGTTCAAAGTCTGTGAACCGTGACAACTATACTATCAATCAGTGCAATTCAGCCACAAAAAACACACTTTACAGTTTTAAGTGAGCTATACAATTTTGGGATATGATAAAGAAGTGTTTTTTGTATGTAAAAACGAACTCCAAAATGACCTCCCACTTGAAAAAGAAACGTTTCGGCCAATAACTCGTTTTGGCAATGTGCGACTTTCCGCTCATTTCGTGGTGCCAGGTCACATTTGTATAATATTTCACAGGTTAAAACCCTCTTACATCTTGCCATATGAAGTAATGACTTAGGAAGCAGCCTATTTCACCCCTGGTCAGCACACGCTCGTAGTACGGGTCCCTGTAGCCGGGCAACATATCCACACCCAGATCTTTCAAATCGTCATCCGTCAGTGCCCTGTGAGAAAAACCAAGAAACAATCCAAGCTGCAGTATTATACACAGTGTGTCCAAAATATGCAACAAAATATAACGGAATACCACATGTACAATGTATACCTAACATCGATAATAGATATACACTCAAGGAAAAAAGAAACGCACCACTGATTTTTGTTAATAGTTTTGCCCGAATTTTGTGAAATCAAATGTATGTGTTTGAATCCCACATATGTGACCGGCTCTGCAATAAAGGGTATTAAGTCGCCCTGTGCACTATCATGTAATGGACCACTCAAGGTTGAGAGGATAAACATTTCATCAAAATGTGATTTACATTTTTTGCCATTAATGACATCTTTAACACCAATATTTTCAGGTTTCATTCAAAGGAATGTTGATTTTGATGTTTAAAGTGGAATACACGCCTATTTTGTGTTCATCGTTCTGTTGTTCTACCACAAAGCCGGCTTTTTCAAAGCCTGTTTTTTCAGTTGTGTAATTTTAACTGCAAGGAAGTAATCAAAAGCAAACATGTTATATCTCCAGAACGGGAGTAGCTATGGAGCTCTATTATATACTAACTGGAAGCTTACGATGTAGGCATTCTAACCATGTATATAACTCAATTTCATTATTTTGCACCATAATACCCATTTTTGCAGAGCGGGTCACATATGTTCTTGACATTTTAGCCCAGTAATCTAATGTTTATTTCATTTGTAACAACAAAAACAAAACAAGTTAGCACCACCGCTCACAAAAGTGGCATTTACAGTTCAATAATTAACATGACCTCCATTCGCGTCAAGAACAGCTGTAATTCGTCGCCTCATGGATCGACAGTAATGTCAATAATGTGGCATCATGGATACAAGTGTTTTTGGCATCATTTTGGTGTCTTTTTATAGGCAAGGGTTGTGTTCAGGACAGGAGTGGTCAAACTCATCTCTAGGATTCTCTCATGTGTAACCATAGCATAAATTGCACAAACACAGTTTTGGAACTCACCCAAATCACTCAGCCGTAACGAGATAAATAAAGATCGACGTTTATCTCTAAATTGCTCAAAATCTAGAAAATGTAACATTTTTACAATGCCGGTCCTATTTCCTTAAAAGAAATTAGAATTTTATGTGTTGCGTTTCTTTTTTCCTTGAGTGTAGTTTCAAAGATACTGGTTTCCACTTTAAAATGAGACATCAAACGTCCATATCTGACAATTTTTGACAGAGTTATAAATAATTTCCCAAGAGAGCAGGACTCGAATTACACGGCGGCGACGACGGCCAGTGCCGTCGATGCCCTTGCAACTGGCCGTGGTGCCCCTCGAAAAAATACCCTTTTCACAGCCATAATGTCGTGCCCTTTTCCCCTGTTGGCCGTCGTGCCCTTTCCCCCATTGGCCGTCGTGCCCTTTTTATATTTACTTGTGTTATTTTTCAGCCTATGATGCATCTTGTGCTTGTGACGTGTTTTAATGTATATCCAGTGCAATCCGCTTGAACGAGTCAAAGGAAGTTGCGATAGCGTAAATTGTTTACGTTCAACGCATTCGCGACTCTCTCGGCACCCGTTGTACACGAACACCCGACGTCTTTAAACAAGGGACCAGTCTAAAAAAAAAAACATTGACCAACAGAGGGCGCTCTCTGTTGTTTGAACGCCCTCTTCTGGTGGAATTGTTGCACCGCATGACTAGAAAAACTTTTTTAGTGAATGAATCCCGTCACCGTCGAAAACTTTTCGGATTAAACTACAAGAATTTAATAGAGTAACAATGCCGCGAAAAGAGCGTTTGAAGCGGACTGTTAAAGGTGAACTAGAACACTGCTGCCAAATGCAAGAAATTGGACTTCTTTTTAAGTGGCCTTCGTGCCCTTTTTATTTTCAAATTTTGGCCTTGGTGCCCTCCCAAATTTTGAATACTCCAAGGCCAAAGTGGCCTTGCCCTAAAAAAAATGTAATTCCAGGCCTGAGAGGGGTCAAATTGACCATGGGACCAAGTTTTTTCGAATTTTTGTTTGGATACTGTGCAAGTGTAGACTTGAAATCAAGTCTTTTGTCTTTGTTCGTGCAGGCAATTAAACCACTATTGCTTCGTCCTGCGGATGGGACGTAAAGCCGTAGGTCCTGTGTGTTGTGTAATGCACATAAAAGAACCCAGAAAAAACTTATCGCTAAGAGAAGGGTTGCCCCGGTGTTTCTGGAGGATCAAGACAGCTACCTTCTCGTGGTGATCCGGCTAAGAGAAAAAAGACCTCTCAAACTAAAGCTGCCAATCAGGACTTCGGTCCATACGACAACAACAACCAAAACTGCTTGATTGTTTTTGGTTGAGTGAGGAAGGTTATGGTTAAGGTGGATAATGGCGCAATATAAATTGCCTATATTATTATTATTATTATTATTAGGTTAGGGTTAGGGTTAACTACTGAACCGGTGACACACTCACTTGCCGTCCACCGCATCCACTAATTTAAAGTCGATGCCCAACTCTCTCAGCGTTGTCACCATCCGTTCTCGTCTCTCGGGTCTCCTCTTCAGGTTAATCATGTAGATCTCATCAAACCCTAGCTTGCTCTGCGGCCGCAGCGGTACCGTGACGAATTCCGACAACGGCATCGTTGCCTCGTCAACTGCAATGCATTTAAGCAAATAAAAAAACTTGGACTAGAAACTTCTTTACTCCTTACACAACAAAGGAAGTTGGAGAATTTTGAAGGAATTGTATTGTTCAATAACAATGGTGAGGGAGTTAGGGTTAATACAGGTTTGTGGAAAACCGAATTTGAGACAAAGTTTTTTTACAGAAGTATCAAAAATACTTTCTATTTTGAAAATTGAACCAAGAAATTGACTGGAGATTGCCGCTCTGGTGCTCTACCAACTGATACAAGTAGATTGTAGGTTCCCCAAATTAGTCACTCTTTTTGTTTAGGGGGCGCTAGTCAGAAGCCACGAAACCTGTAATTGCCATGGGGCCAGGGATCACGCCCAAAGTCACGATACAAGTAACTAGTACTGGGATTTAAAACCGAATTTTTTAATATACGGTTTTAATTCCACTATTCGGTTTCGATTTAGAAAACCGAATATTCGAAACCAACTTAAAAAGGTTTAGTCTTTCATTTTTGTGTGACACGGGCTGAAGAAGACAATTGTAAACATCTTCCAATTTGCTCCATGGTCTCCGATTGTACTAGTGGTTTCATTATTAGCCTGCCCATTTGACTTATTTGTGAGTTCCCATTCATTTTTCCCTGCATCACAGCTCTGGGGGGTGTTTTTGTAAAGACCCAGTGGTCACTGAATCCTCCCCAGTATAACCAGTCATTAAGAGGGCATTTCTTGTAGCACCTCACTCAGGGAAAGCAAATAATCGGTATTCGGTTTGAAACAAATTAGGATAACCGGATTTGGAAATCTCCGATTTTCAAAATATCCGGGTTTCAAAATCTCTGATTTTTCCCACGACTACTACCAACATTAGCAATGTTGCATTGACCTGGATAATAGCAAACTGCAATCACTTAAAGTGGATACTGAGAGTTTTTTGTTCAATGAAACATTTCAAATTCAACCCCTGCGTAAAGTTCTAGTGGGGCAGATCTATAGGGAAAATAATTTTGGTAATCCGGCCTATCGCAGATTTGTCCTTTAACCAGTTCGCGCCGGAATTATTTTAACGAAACTCGTTCCGCGGCGGGTTCAGTACGATAGTACCGGGAAGCACACCCATGCATTTCCGGCCTTGCTCGCTGCTGACAGACATTTCCGGCCTTGCTCGTGGCGTGTTTATGCTTCATCTGTTTTGAATCTGTGAAAAAAAATTGTATTTATATACATCGTCCGGCGCGAACTGGTTAAAAAAAATAAGGCTAGAATAACAAACAATAGCCTCCATTTTTGAAAATGTGGAAATTGCTTGTTATATTTTTTCAATCTGTGATGGCCCTATATCCAAATATCTTTCTCATTACTTGCTCTGACTGTGTGCTAAATTCCATGCTTGTATCATCAAAGGCACAATGCCATCATCTATCTGCCGTACTATTCGTGAAATTGGCTGCTGATCTCTTCATTGAAGTAAGACTGAACGCGTTAGGGCCCAGGGCCCAATTTCCTGGCGCTGCTAAGCAAAAAGGCACGCTTAACCTAGCAGGAAAATATGCTAATAAATCAGTGACCTAACGTGAAATTGGTCCCTGGTCCATTAACCAGTTCGGGCCAGAGGACGTTTATACACTCAAAGTTTTCCCCAGATTCAAAACAGATGACACATAAACACGTCACGAGCAAGGCCGGAAATGTCTATCGGCAGCGAGCAAGACCAGAAATGTCTATCGGCAGCGAGCAAGACCAGAAATGCATGGGTGTGCTTCCCGGTACCATCGGCATGAACCTGCCTCGGATCGAGTTTCGTACAAAATAATGCTGCGCCTTGGCTCGTGAATGTTACAATAATCCCGGCGCAAACTGGTTAACATATGCTTCATCAACCGGAAGCCGGAAGGCACACGATTAAATTCTTACACGCTTCAGAGCCAAGCGGGCAAAGTAGAGTGGCTAGTAAAATGGTTGTGAAGCATATACACCCGGGAAGAAGAAAAAACCCAGCGAGCATTCACACTACTGACGGTAACATGGAGAATTGTCTCAAGGTCGCAGTCGACCCCGGGATTGGTGGGTTAACCTACCTCACGAGTAGAGTTAGAAATTACCCGGGTTAAGTGGGATTTTTAAGGCAATTAACCAGTTCGCGCCGGAGGCATAAATACTCTTAAAGTTTCTCCAGATTCAAAACGGATGACGCATAAACACGTCACGAGCAAGGCCTGAAATGCGTGGGTGTGCTTCCCGGTACCATCGGCCTGAACCCGCCTCGGATCAGGTTTCGTTAAGAATAATCCCGCACCTCGGCTCGGTGATGTTAAAATGTTAAAATAATCCCGGCGCGAACTTGTTAACTGGGAGAATTTGTAACCCCGAGAAGTGTAGTGTGAACGCTCCAATATTTAGTCAGTCAGTCATCGGTCGATCGATCAGTGACATAGCTACACTTGGTTACCATAGGATCAGCACAAATTAAGCCTGCAACGGTTACACGGTTACCCGACCGTTCGAACGGTTACACAATTACATTTTTCATAACTTTTTTTTTTTTTTTTTTTTTTAAATAAAGGAAACCCCACCAATTGTCAACTTTGCGTGGGTTTCGTTGGAGCAGGCCACAAATAGTACAATTGATTAAATTTTGTATGGACATTTCTAGTAGCTTATCTAACATATAGTCAGTCGGCATATAAAATTTGGTGCAGACAATTAGCAATCCCAAATCTGCGATTATCAACACGTACTACGCGCACACACTAAATTTCGTGATAAAGCCCATGCATTTTTTTTTTTATATTTTTTTATTTTTTTTAAATGTTGGTTACCGTTTACCGTAACCGCAAAACAACGGTCACACGGTTATTTTAATAACCGGAAACTGGCAGTCTTAGCACAAATCTCAACAGTCTCAAGACACAATACTCACCCATGGACTCCAAGCGCAGGTGTAGCATTTTCTCTTTTTCCTCTTCGATCGGCTTCTTAGCGCCTAACGGAATCAACAGGCTTCCATAATAGTCACTGTTGGTCACAAAAAATGGAATTCCTAAAGAAAGAAACAAATTCAACAAGATATTAACAGAAAAAACAGATATCTGAAATCGCATATCGCATATCGGAAAGTACAGCAGCAGATTTCAGTTACAAATTGTGGCCTTTCCCCTTCGTTTTGCAAAATGGCAATTTCCAAACTTAGGGGCGCACTACATTAATCCCCTAACCCTCTCAAATTCTCCAAAATCAATATGATTTTGCACACACCCTTAAAAATTGCACTCACAACTTTTTTTGAAAAAAAGGAGACCGTTTTTGTTTTTTTTAAAGGGGGGAATGTGTAAAAATAGCCGAGGATCAACTCCTGGGCCCAATTTCATAGCGCTGCTAAGCACACGATTTTCTGCTAACCGAGCCTCCGTCTATTTCATGGGGACCGTAAGCAGTAAGCGCAGCAAAAGGCACGCTTAACCTAGCGGGAAAATTTGCTTAAATCAGTGACGTAACAGTAGAATCTCCATGCGCGCGCAAACGTTAGCACAAAACAACGTGAAATAGCGTTTAAGGTTAGCAAATTTTTCTGCTAAAGTTAGCACGACTTTTCCGCTAACTGATAAGCAGCGCTATGAAATTAGGCCCTGGGGGCTTCCATCAGCATCTAAGGGCAAACTTTATAATAAAATTACCCTTGAAAAATGGGTCCTATTTGCCAGAGAAAGTGGGTGGATGCCATTAGTAAAGGGGCTGCAAACGGGTTTGGAAAGTATCACTTTTCGAGGTGAGTTTGTTTTGGTGTGAATAATTAAAAATGATAATTGGCACCTCCACCCAAAATTGAAAAGAAATGAAGACGATAATTTAGTATTTTGTTTGAGAAACCCCAGTGATGTTGGCTTGGCTTGCATGTTATTTTGCCCTGAACTTTGTTGATTTTACACCGTTTTCAATAGGGGCTTGAAATAGTGCAGTGCAATCTTCGACCCATTTGGTTGTAACCATGGTAACAGGTAACATATTCGTGTACGGACCTGCTTTTTTGGCTGAGAAGGCAAACGTCATCATGTCGTCGACATCACCGTTGAAGTCCGGTAGGGGCTGGTAGGTTAGCTGGGCAGAGAGTTGATGCCTCAGATTGACCAGGTACGTGGAGTGTACCATGGGTACTTTAAACACTCCGGTTATATTTCTTTTCAATATCTTAATATACCGTTCAGTCCTTTTGTAATATCCCTGAAAAGAAAGGAGGATAGGGGGGGGGGGGAGGATATAAAAAACAAGTTTTTAAGTGAAATGTCTAATTATGTTGAGAAATATGTGACACGATGAAGCCGAATGAGTCGGATGTCGGCGAATCCCAAAAATGCACTGTATTCTTCGTTTGTATTTAAACAAATTAAACTCGACAACAAAACATCGTATCAACATGGGGTTTTCAGTTTTTAAAACGTACAGATGCCCTCTTTGAAACTACATGAAAACTTATTTTTTGACCGGGGCCGACATCCGACTGATTTCGCTTGATCGGGTCACAAATTGACACACAAAAATTAATAATCAATTTACCCTAACCATCCCAAATCCTCCAAAAACCTCTTTGCAAAATGCATGATTTTTGAAGGATTGAGGGCACTTGAAAGTTGATGCATATATCACACGAAAGCTTATTTTCCGCCTTTTCTGACCAACTGTAAATAAATTAAAAAAACATTTTTAACACATCAGACTCATTTTTGCGGAGTGGGTCACATATTTTTTTACACCTAAATGTCTAAAGTTGGAAGTTTTTGGCAAACATTTACGAGTTTGCAAACACACAAATTATGTGTATGCGTCAGCTGAAAAACAGTTTGCCAAAGGCCCTAAAAACAAGCCTGCTCATTGGTCAAAAATCTAGAGGTTAACCAGTTCGCGCCGGGATTATTTTAGCATCACCGATTATTTTTAACGAAACTCGTTTCGAGGCGGGTTCAGGCCACCAGTACCGGGGAAGCACACCCACGCATTTTCGGCCTTGCTCGCTGCTGACAGACATTTCCAGCCTTGCTCGTGGCGTGTTTATGCGTCATCCGTTTTTGAATCTGGGGAAAACGATGCGTGTTTATATACGTCCTCCGGCAGGAACTGGTTAAAGGGCGGTTTGTGCATAATTATTTAATTACCAGATCAGCACATAATTATGATGATAATAATAATAATAATAATAATTTGGGAGGCTAATCATCCTTACTCGCAGCTGGTGTGCTGAATTGCGAAGAACGCGGCTACAACAAGGTCGAGTCGCTGGCACGTAAAGGTGCCTATGGCAGCCGGCCACATCGACTAATATACGACTACGGAGCACATCCTGAGATCAAAAATGTTTGATTTTTCCCAGATGGAGGAAAACCGGAGGACCCGGAGAAAAACCCTTGTGACACAGGAGAGAACCAACGCACAACTCTACTCACATATGGTCCGGGCCGGGAATCAAACCCGGGCCACATTGGTGAGAGGCAAGCGCTTTACACACAAGCCACCCATGCCACCCTATAGATAGACGCTTGTGCAACAAGTGGACATTCTATAGACTTACTCGTGGGTTGATTCCTCCCCAGAAGTTGGAGTACATCTTAGTTGATCTTAGCATCGGGGCAATTATTGTCTTCTCTTGAGCCATCAGTTCCAGTAAGACATCAGGATTCTCAAGGAAGTTATCCACATCGACCGCCTGCAATATCATTGGAGATTTGAGGTTCTTATAAGTACAAAATTCATAAATATGTGAGGGGTACTGGCAAAATGAGACGGAACTGGGCAGAGGTTGAAATGAGGTTTTTCAGGCATTAGGCCAAATTTAAAAAAACATGTTTAGCGTCATGCCTTTTATTTTAAGGAAGGAGGAGGCCCCTTTTTTTTTTTTTTTCTTTTTTTTTCAAAATGGCCACCCGACACATTTTAATGCGACTTATGTAGTGAACATGTCACACCTTATCTTCCAATTTGAAATTGAAACATGGTTCACCCACGATTAAAAATCTAAATCTATGTGGGTCGATCATGTATTCACCGTACACGACTACACGTCACACCCTAGCCTTCCCATTAGAAAAAAACTATATTTCCACAGCATGTACACAGTGATGCTAAACTAAAGTCTAAAATACGATGTTAACATTTTATTATCTTTTTACATTTTTTTTTACAATTTTTTTTTTCTCAAAAAGATAATAAAATGTATCATTTGGCCCTAGAAAAAATGATACAATTATCCTTGCAATGCTGTTTCTTGCATTTCAATCGGACATTCTGTTAACAAGTTATGGCTGTTTAAAAATTCGCATTTATCAACATGTCGCAAATGTAAAATACTGAGAAAAAGGTCTTTGAAATTTCGAGTTTTGTACATGTGATATGGAAAAATGCCAATTGTCTTTCCTGAAACACACTTTTATTACACTGCTTGTATTACTTAGGTAATAACAGTGCGAGGACGCGGTCATTAGTGCGTGATAATGACCGGGTTGGGGGATGACCGCTGGTAATGGATCGAGCCGAAGGCGAGGTCCATTACCAACAGGTCATCCCCCAACCCGGTCATTATCACGCAGTATATAACCGGGTCCTCGCACTGTTATTACCTTTAATAAATACCTTTTAAACGAGAAAAATGGTAAAAATGCTCCAAATTTCGTGACTTTTCTTTCGGCGATATTTCTACCATTTTGTGTTCATGTTTAGGGGCCATGTTTTAGCTTATGCATGGTACCCTGTCTTTTCAATATGTGTTGTTATTATTACCCATACTTTGAGACCAGACTAGCTGACTAACAGACGACACGCGTTTTTTGAAAAATGCCGCGCGTATAGATACAAACGTTCTACACGTACATTTTATAGCGCGCAGTATCAATTGTTGACGCGTCCTTGTTACAAGTTACCATAGAACTGTTGCATTCGGCCAATCATGGGCTTACATGATGCTTGAATAATGATGGTTTAGGGGGCAGTTATTCACTTCTCGTTTACTCATTCCTATTGGTCAAGAGCCCGTCACGTGGGCAGTTTGATTAAACAGTTCGCGCCAAGATTATTTGTCAAATAAGTTAAGAGGGCCTAATATTTCGATCTAAACAAGATTTTCTTTAGAGACAAGAATCTTCTTCAAGATCATTTGGACATTCACCGGGCCCAGGCGTGGGTTTGGTTTTTTTGCAAGACGGGTTCAGGCCGGTATCTGTGGGTAGCACACCCTGATATTTCCGACCTCGCTCGCTGCGAGGTTTTGCAGTCGGATAAAAAGATAAATTCAGCAATAGATTTGTGTACATGCATATTTCTGTGTGTAATTCAAGTCTGCAAAAAGCATATAGGTCGGGGCTGACTTCCGGGAACTTTCATTCTCACGCGTCATAATAGTACACGTACACCGCGCCGATGAAAACAATGCACAAGTGAAGTTCGCACGTGCAGTCTTGCATGCTGCAGTGCAGTGTCGTCATGCATTGTTTTCATCGGCGCGTTGGTTGTCATCACCTGACTACCGACCTGTAATGTGACCCACTCCACAATAATGGGTATTATGTCATGAAATTGAGTTATGGTTGGAAAGCTCCCAGTTGGTATATAATAGAGCTCCATAGCTACTCCCGTTCTGGAGATATGACGTGTTTGCTTTTGATTACTTCCTTGAGTTCAAATTACACAACTGAGAAAACAGGCTTTGAAAAAAGCCGGCTTTGTTGTAGAACAATAGAACGATGAACACAAAATGGGCGTGTTTTCCACTTTAACCCTAACCCTCGAGGGTATTTTGGCTAGAAACCCTGCCAGACGCAACAGATTGCACACTTTGTCACATTGACTTGTGTGCAGAGTCCAGCAAGGTCAAGCAGTCACCACAGATGCACTGTGCTGTATCTGGCAGGGTTAGGGTTAATCATCAAAATCAACATTTCTTTGAATGAAACCTGAAAATATTGGTGTTAAAGATGTCATTAACCCTAACTCCCTACCCATTTTTACTTACACATAACCTGAATCCTGCAAAATCCTCCAATTCCAAAATTGTTAAAACTCCAAGTAACCTGAATCCTGCAAAATCCTCCAATATTGGTCACTGGTGACCATACAGCCTGTATCCTGCAAAATCCTGCAGTCTTGCCCTGGCTGCAGTCAGCGGGCAAGGGGTAAAACCCCAAGTAACCTCAATCCTGCAAAATCCTGCGATGCATCAAACTCCAAGTGACCTCAATCCTGCAAAATCCTTGTGTGTCACATTCAGCCTGATAACCTGAATCCTCCATATTCCTGCAGGGGTAAAACCTCAAGTAACCTCAATCCTGCAAAATCCTGCGATGCATCAAACTCCAAGTGACCTCAATCCTGCAAAATCCTGCATTTTGCAATGAGGAATTTGGAGGATTTGGGAGGGTTAGGGTTATTAATGGCAAAAACTGTAAATCCCATTTTGATAAAATGTTTACCCTCAACTTTGAGTAGGCCATTACATGATAATGCACAGCGCGACTTAATACCCTTTTTTGTAGAGCTGGTCACATGTCCGCCCCGACCTACTGTATACAACTGTTTACTCACCAATAAGTAATCTGCCCATTGGTATCTCGCTTCCTCCAACGCTTTCTCTCGCAGATTAATCAAATGCACGTAGCGTTCGTCAGGCCAGTCACTGGGACTATTCTCCCAATCAAAGGACGCCGGTTCGTTTTCCACCTCGATGTCTAAGCGGTGGTACAGGGATCGGGCTTTGCTGGCCCATTCTTGGAGTATAGCGGCACTCTTATCAATGTTGTGGTCGGTTTGAATCCTAGGGGGGAAAAAACAACACTTCTGAAGTCTATAAAAGAATCAAACAACACTTCTGAAGTCTATAAAAGAAACAACAGAAAGAAAGAACATATCCTGCTGCAACTTCAGTGGTTGTTTACAAATAGTCTCCAATTGTTGTGACTCGAGTCGAGTCGAGTTGAGTCATTCAGTTAGAAAGTTGAGTCGAGTCAAGTCGAGTCACAGAAGTATAATTTGGGGTTGTTCTAAAACCTCCTCGACCCACGACCCCTCGACTAACTTACACTCTTAAAGGTACATGTAGTATACACCATTGGTAATTGCTTGAATTATCATGAATGGGTAGATTTGTGGGGTTGTATTTCATAGTAAGTATCGTTTAGCTGACTTTTCCGAAGTTTTACAATCATCGATGCCGAGAAAAGCACGAAAAACAGCGTTTGTTTTCAACCGGGGTCGAGCTGTTATTCTTATGTTATCTTTGTTTTTTGCGATCGCCGTCCGGCGATCGCGAATTTTTCTTTATAAAATTCAATTTTGTTCGAATAATTACAGGATATCTAGCGCAATCCTTTTGCTGAATGCCTAGAATCATTATTTACTTTCAATTGAGTAAGATATTTCTTAATATTTCGGTAGTAAATATTTTCGATATCTGCAAATGGTGTATCCTACCTTTAAGCACACACTACGCACGATGCACAGCTCGTATACACGCAGCCCTATAGGGAAAGTAACACAAATTTACCCCAGAGCGAAGATCCTTAGAAATCTATTTACTCCAGAGTGGAAACGCCATAGCATTAAATATTACAATAGGACACAGGAAAACAAAAGAGGGTAACAAAGGTCTTCCCCACAAGTCTCAATATGCGCAGGGGGGGGGGTTGTGGGGGGTCGTGGGGGGTCGTGGGGGGTCGTGGGGGGTCGTGGGGGGTCGTGGGGGGTCGTGGGGGTCGTGGGGGGTCGTGGGGGGTCGTGGGGGGTCGTGGGGGGTCGTGGGGGGTCGTGGGGGGTCGTGGGGGGTCGTGGGTTTTAGAACAACCCTATAATTTTCGCGCAGCCGCCTTATAAAGTTATAATATTAGACTAGACCCAATAATTGGGGCGCTTTCACACCTTTTTCGAATTTGGATTTTGTCTGTCGACTACGACAGAAAAATCCAAAATTTGAAAAAAAGAGTGAAAACGTCCCAATTATTGGGTCTAATATTTAGACAAGTTATATTTATTTTTATTTGGGAGGGGGGTCCAAATCAATACTGTCCAAACATTGAAAAGGGCATTTCTGTGGTTCAAATTTACCCGAACTACCTACCAAATAGACATACGGTTCTTTGGATATCGAAGACTCTCCAAACAGCCCAGGAACGTCGGCAAAGTATGTTCTTTGTTTCTTGCCAAAATTGGAACGAAAATGGTCGGTAACTCCGCCTTCTCCCCCGCCGTCTGTGTACATGTGGCAGCCGCAGCGCCAGCGGGTCTTCCGTCGACGTCTGATTGCTGGTCCCGGGTACCACGGTCAATTTTCGTGCTTATCGCTCGGCTAGCGATAAGGAGAATCGTCATAACGATAAACATTCCCATATTTTCAGGCTCAGTTTTATATAAATGCAACAAATTTCACTGGAATTCCGATTTTATGTCTTCTCTAAACTTTGCGATTTACCCATAACACGCAGGGGTCGCGGACAGGTCACGTTGCCCAGATAATGTCATCCGATCCGGTATGGAGCGCCGACAAAACATACATGTGAAGGGGACACCGATATAATCGAAAACCCCCATTATTTATTCCACCACTTCCAATTTAAACCACACGACCTATGTGGATAGATTTCAGCAAACATGTTGGAAGTGTGCCTTACATTTTGAATGTTGCATAGTACAACCATCTTTTGTATAGCTCTATGGTACAACCACGTGCTTCATCTATCAGTGCACCAACATATCTGCAGGATCTCCTCACCCAGTATTACCCTCATCGCCACCTAAGGTCATCTGGCAAACATCTTCTTGTGATACCAAGAACTAGAACATTGTATGGTGACCAAGCCTTCTCAGTCTCGGCCCCCACTCTATGGAACTCTTTGCCTCGGGAAATTCGTAGCTGTCAATCTTTACAAACCTTCAAATGCCTTCTTAAAACATTCATGTTTAACTCAACTTATAATTAGAATGCTTGTTTTGTTTCAAGTGACTTGGAAATTAATTATTATTGTACAGTAACTTTTCTTAAAGCGCCTCGGAATAGATAGATGGCGCTTTACAAATGCTTGTATTATTATTGTTATTATTATCTAATAATAAATATTTTCGAGCAAAATGTAGACATTTAATGATCATTGAATAAAATTGGTTTAGTAAAAGCGCGTGAAAAAACATTTTCGGACAAAATTGAATGTGAGAGTTGGTGAATTTGAATATAAAATGTTTTTTTTTACATATCCAGGAAAATCTTTAGTAAAATTATTACATTTTTACTCGACTTGAGTTGACGGTGACTCGACTCTGCTTGACTTTCTTGAGCTAATAACTAGATTTGACCCGAGTCACTTCTAAAATGACTCGATTTAAACAATTAATTCAATTACTCATGCTCTAGACTCCGGCCGGCCTAATACAGCCCAGCAAAAAAAGACACCCTCCCCCCCCCCCCCCCTCCCAAGCCTGCCTTACTTCCCCAGCAGAAATAGACCCCCCACAGCCACCGACTTTGCAAGTTAGCCGAGGAACAAAATAATCTTTGTCCAGTCTTGAGCCAAGACTAATATCTGTGAAGAAAACGCAACATCAAGCTGTGCATGCTGCACACACAAAAAATAATGCATGCCATACGTGGCGCGTCTGACAGATCTTACTGCATGAAACGCCGTACCAAACAAAATGTGATGATTTTCCTTTAAAAGGAAATTCCAGGCTCAATAATATTTTACCTAGTCTAAAAAAATATATGGTGACATGCTGACTCCGCAGAGAATTTGTTTTGATTTGTTATCGAGAACAACACACGCGCCTTTTATATTCACGATTTCTTGCCATTCAGGAGTACAAGGGCGCGGCCATATTGTTCAAATTTTCCGCCCAAATAGCAGCGTTCAGTCACTGTGTAAAGTTGTCTTTTTGTATACTGTAATTTGTATGTATTTTTATATTCTCCATATTCTTATAAGGAGACTAATAATATTTCAAGTATTAAGTTTCAAGTATTAATATCAATTGTATTAAGTATCACTATCAAGCAGTGGCGGATCTAGGTTTTAACTAAGGGGCCGGGGGGTTACCTGAGCGTGCCTTGCAAGGCACGCCTTGCTAGGGGGGTCCGGGACATTAAACCCGTAAAGCATGCACCCGGAAAATGTTCACTGGGCAGCCCAAGGTAGGGGTTGGGTTTACCCCCCCCCCCCCCCCCCCCACCACCACCACCCCCCCCCCCCCCCCACCACCACCACCACCCCCCCCCCCCCACCACCACCACCCCCCCCCCACCCCCACCCCCCCCCCCCCCCCCCCCCCACCCCACCACCACCCCCAGCCCCTCCTCCTCGAACGGTCACATGCCGAGCTATATAAAACATTCTTCTCGGAGTTTGCGGGCCCAGTTGGCATTTAACAGACAAGTGAAACATAAAATTTAACAGAAGAAAAAGAAGAAAGAAAAAAAATAAAAAACAAAAACTACACAAAGTAAAATTTACGCACTGTCAATAATGGACAAAACACGCAAAAGCTGCATGTAAAGTTCGACGAAACGTTTCTCTTCACAATTCTTCTGTTTTCCTAAATGATATTAAATAACAGTAACTTGGGCAAGATGGAATGTGGTTAATAATAATACTTCCTATGTGGTGTCTCAAATATATACAAAATGGTTCATGAAAATTGCACTGACCGTTAGCTAAAGATTAGCATTACGATTTCAACAGAATAGCTTTTAAAAAAAAACACACATTGTTGGCAATTAATTGTCTGAAATTGCGCATAATACTTGTCAAATATCTGAGTTTTGAAAAATGCTTGGGTGTATGAGGTTTTTTTTAGTTTTTTTATTTGGCCTATTGGTTGCGTAAAGCCACATGAAGTATACGTTATAACTCTGTAATGATAACGTTTAGTTTTCAACTACAGTCCGGTGTAATTCCAAATATAGTAGTATCTCATTGTTCATTATTCATGAAGACGTCGTTCATCCAATCAGCGCGCTTAGAAATAACATCACGTGCATGCTACATATTACTCCAGTCATGAAGTGTGTGCACAAACAACCGCACGCGACCTCTGGTCACTTTTGCTGTTACTGATTGGTGGTATGGTACCATGTGACAGGATTCATGAATATGTATTAGGATACCATATTTGGAATTACACCAGACTGAACTATGTGGAGAACTAAAAGTAAACTTAGATGAACAAATATCAAATCAGAAGTCCATGAATATACAAAACAAAAAGGTGTAAAAAGGTTAAAGCGAAGTACTGCTTGGACAATCATTAGCATAGTCATCTATTCGTCTTGGGTATTTCGTTCCAATGTCCTTCCACTTTCGCCCCGTTGGTACTGTCTGAATGTAATTGAGAATTTCTCAAAAACTATACCACTATACTTCGTTTGAGGATATTATACTGAGGAATATACATGGCGTTCACTTGGTCTTTCTATACTTTTCAGCTTACAGCTAAACAAATTAATGAACATTATGCATAATTTAAAATTGGGCATTTTACAAAAATATTATTTCTTTGGCCAAATGTCACAGTTGACAAGCAGTCTAAAATGAGTCATTTCATATTTTTTTAAAATACTTTAAACAAAACTACTTATCAAGTTTATTTCCAGTATATTGCACTTAAATGTTTCTCTATTTGAAGCTTTGGGACTTTTTAACAAAGTATTATAAAAAAAAAATACAAAGAGAAACGAGCAGTTGATGTGATCCGCACTAACTGACAACGGCTGTTTTCTGGCGAGATTTGGCATTACCTTTTAGAAAGTTTACATTGTTGTGGACGGTGGTTTTTCAAGCCAGAACAGTCACATTATATATAAAAGTATAAGCTACTGCGAAGAAGACTACAAACTTATAAACCTACTCTATTATGTATGGAAAGTTAAGATAATGTCCAACCCGAAATCTGTTAGGTTTGTTTTGTTTTGGTTTTAGGGCCCTAGCTTCGGCTCCGTTTAGGCTCCAGCCTATTGCTAAACTGCATAAAGGAAGCCGAAACGAAGACGAAGCTGGGGTTTAGAAAACGTCCAAGGTTTCAAGTAGGCAATTCCAAGGGTTGGTTGGAGTGGCTACCCCCTCCAGTGACCAAAGTTAACTAGTCCTTAATAACATCCTCATTTCGTCAGGCCTACTATACGGCCGTTTTATGCAATGACTGCAAGGACTCGTCCACCATCCCGCATCCCCCCTTTGAAAAATAAACATCCAGCCACCTCTCTCTCAATATCTTATATTTTTTTGTCAAACGGAGATATGAGGTAATTTAGCTCCGTCTAACAAAATTTGGCTATTTCGCTAATTATTGATTAAGCTTTCTTTGTTGTTTTACTTCAACATTTCCTGTGAGGCGAAATTGCAAAAGTTATGAAGAATAGACATACACGAAATCAGACTCTCTCGTTTTCGGTGAAATCCGCAAACTGTAAAATGTAAACCATCTAAATTTTGCGGAATCATTTTCCGGGTGAAAAAAAATCACTTTTCTGCGTTAAAATCTTTTTCCGGGTCAAAAATTACACTTGTCTGGGTCAAAATTTGGGGTAAACAAAAATAACACTTTTTCGAGGAAAACATTATTTCCCGGGTAAAAAATAAAATTACACTTTTCTTGGTCAAAATCATTTTTCAGGTCAAAAATGAAACTTTTCTGGGGCAAAATCATTTTCCAGGCAAAACAAATGATGACACTTTTCGAGGGCAAAATCATTTTCCATGAAAAAAAACACCACTTTTCGAGGTAAAAATGACCAAAGGGTGCAAAATGTTTTACCTAGAAAAGGGCTAAGCAAATTTGGATTCAAATTGTATCTGACTTTGTGGTTCTGAGAGTGCGGGAGTCTCACTTCAACAACGTTCCAAGTTTCTCCTGCATGACGATTCTCAAAGGAAACCGATCAGAAACCAAAAAAATATTGAACTTAGTATCTTCATCGCTCACGTCAGTTTAATATCCAACTGGATACATCATACTAACTGTACGCTACTCTCCCTTTAAAGACTGCATTCAACGCAAAGACAAAATAGTTTAGTCGAATTTGTTGGTTCTTTTTGGAATATTCTGAAATTTCATGAAATAAGAACTTTTATAAAATAGTCGAATATTTCGATGCATGGAACCATTTTATTCCTACACACTACATTTTGAAGCCATCATTCAATGTAGCATTCTGTACAGTGAGATATTGTTATTGTTGTTGATTTTAGTATTGTGATTGTTCAATCCAGGAATGCTGGCTTGGAAAGTCCTCGTAGCTCGCGGACGTCGGTACGTGTTGGAGGTCGGCCACCGAGCTCACCATGACCCTCATGGCCTCGCCCAGGCCGTGGCTAGCCGAGCTCAGCAGGCCGGGCATACCGGCGTCATTGTACGGGATACTCGGCATCAGGCCGGGCTGGCTGACGGGTAAACTCGGAGAGTGATTGAGGGTGTACAACCCGTTGCGAGCCCCGGCCACGACCGGCGGGGGAGGCGAGCCGTAGCCGTCCCGCCCGTTGAGGAAATTAGCGGAGCGAGGACCGTGCTGGGCACCGTTCGTGGACGTGTTCTGGTCGTGACTCGAGAAACCCAGAGGTCGTTCCTGGCTAATTTCAGAGGAATCTGTATAAGAGAGAACGAAGTCAGTTATGAATCGATTTGACAAATAAATAGACGTTTGAGCGGGATTTGAACCTGTTACTTCCGGATTGTCGTTTTAGTGCCCCACGAATAGAGCGTGTAAGTTGACGATCGACCTCAAAATGTTGCGAGATTTTACGAGAATACACTACATCCGGGCACTAAGACAACCTCTACATACAACGTGTCAAACATCCTATTTTTGTTGTTCATTCCTTTTGCTTCATTACTGGGCCAATACGATCATGAACGGCAATAAATGGGTATTGTGTAAGAAAATAAATTTCCATTTACAACATATTGAAAATACTGCAAAATTTTAACTATTATAACATTTAATTTGTTGACCTTAACTTCCGTTCAATCGACCACGCAGATAACAGTTGGGTAAATTCAAACACGGGAGTCTGTGACTAGACTAGTCAGTGTTTGGTACCGAGACACTCACAGAAAAAGTGAACGTGAACTGGCAAGACTTGCACATTGTATTGGTTCTGAGCTATCCAGCCTTATGTTAAAAGTTCCACGTTCTGTTTTTATTCAAGGGTGCATGCTAGTCAGAAGCCATAAACCAACTAGTCATAATGCTATAGCAACATTGTCAATGTTGCAAACTTGCAATCTGGATGGAGACCTAAACACAATGGGGACAATGGGAGTCGAAAGATATTCATTTCTATAGATGAATACTAAAATAGGTCTCCACAAGGTTTTCACGAAAAAGATTCATGGATTTTACTCAATAACTAGGGTTGGTGTTTGGGTTAGGGTTAGGTTTTGGGTTAGCGTATAATATAGGGTATATTTGGTCCAAATTTTAATCCAGGAAATTAAGTTAAAAAAGGAGCGTTTTTGAAGAAAATCTTTGACAGGAGCATTTTGAAGAAAATGAGGCCATGTTGCCATGTTCGAATTGTTAGTTTTGGCTGTGACTTCGGCCGTTGCTATATGCTGTTTCTATAGTTGGTCGTTGTTCGCCCAGGGCAACAGCATAGCAACGGCCGAAGTCACAGCCAAAGCCAGCAATTCAGACATGGCCTTAGTCCCCAAAAAATACTTACTCAAGAACAAAGAAATGTCTCCAAAGGGATACAAATTTAGGGTTAAAGGCCCGGATTCGATTTTTTCAAAACTGCCGCCATTTTTACCTTCAAAGTCTAGCTTCTCGTCCCCCGTTTCCAGTTTAATGGGAGACGCCAGCGACTCCTGACCGCTGAGTACGGGGCTGCTGTTCTCGTTCCCTCGTTTGACTGTTCGGAAATACTGCCCCCAACGTTGACGATTGGAATCCTTCTTTAGCCGTTTCTCCTTCGCCCTTCGGTTTTGAAACCATACCTGTATGACGAATATAAAACAATTATGAGAAATTCAACCAAAAAAGAGAGTCCCCCTTCATTTCCTTTTTGTTTAAATTAAAAAACTACTGAACATATTTCGGTCAAATAACCACTAACTAATAGAAAAACTCATTGGGAATCTAGCCGTATGCTTTATTTTGCCCAAAACTGATTTCATTGAGAAAATTAGGCAATTTATGTCAAAAACTGCCCCCCAAAAGTTGCACTTTAAAAAAAAAAAAAAAAAAAAAAAAAAAAAAATCACTTTACAAACAAAAATTCACACCCAACTTTAATGTGAAAAAGTCTACCTTTTGCACGTTGCGTCTGAACATTTTGTTTCCAAATCTTTTTTCTTTAAAAATGATTGTTTAAAAATGATTTCAAACTGTTGTTGGTCATCGTTTCTCTCCGTTTGGTGGGAATAATAATTTGCATGTTTTTCAAAGTTTATTGAACAAACGAAAATGTTCAAACTTAATGTTTAATAACGTGTTGGTCCACTTTCTCATTCAATTACACAAAAGTGCAACTTTTGTCAACTTTGTTTGTCACAAATTGCTAATGTTTGTGTTCACAAGCCAATATTTGAACATGCAAGGTATGAACATACAAAATAGATCTTCCCTGGACACACACACAAAATCTCGGCACTGACCCCAAAAATTCCCACGGATGCACTTTGGTGCTCACGCGAGAGGCATTATACAAATTATAGGTTTCTATACACAAATGAATGGGGCTCGGCTCAGGGCTGGCATGCTCCAGGCTAGATTGAAGGGTGAACGAACTCAAACGATCATTGACAAGGGGGTGCAAGGTTAGTTAGAAAAAAACTTCAGCGGAATTGGCCCAAAGATTTTGTAGTAATACACAAAAGTATTAAAAAGCTTGGCTCACGGATGAGACCCGCAATACAGCTGGGAAAACCTATATTTTTGACAATGTTGCTTACTTGTACGACTCGCATATCTAAGCTGGTTTCCTGGGCGAGTTGTTCCCTGACATGCCTTGCGGGCTTAGGGCTGTTGGTGTAAGCCGTCTTCAGGGTCTCTAACTGCTTAGCGGTAATAGTTGTCCTGGGACGTTTGTTCGAGTTATCCATCTCCACTTCTGAAATAACGATAGAAAACGATTCGATAGGTACTGGTATAGGTTCAAGACATTTTTAAAAGGGTCCATGACTCAAAGTTTGCATTTTTTTTTAAAGATTCTTTTGGCGACAACTTAGGGAGTTATTTCAAGCTTCTATTTTGTGAAGCAGACTGGTATAGTGTCCATAGACCCCACTGATAAATACCTACTGACAAAATATACTCGTAGTGGTGCCTGACGAATTGAATGCTATATACCCCGATTCAAAAATATTCTAAGATTTCCATTTTGAACCATCTACTTAGAGAAATGTCCACAAATGCGTCTTTTAGACGCATTTATGGACTTGTTATTTTCTTTAAAATGGCAGCATGTCAGAAGGAATAATTTCACAGGAAGTTTAGAGTCATTAATGTCTTTATATCAAGTAAGCTTTTGAACAATAATCTAGTTGGTTACTACATGTAGTTGTATTCGAGTTCCTGCAAGTTCCTGCAAGTTCATCACAAGTTATCAAAACCATTCCTTTGTCATTGTTCGACCGGTTACTTGTGACTGGCTTTTAGCTTTAATGAAAGGACGTGCGACTGGAGTTGCGACTAGACTTGTAACTGGATTTGCGACTGGACTTGCGACTGGACTTGTGGCTGGACTTGTGACTGGACTTGCGACTGGACTTGCGACTGGACTTGCGACTGGACTTGCGACTGGACTTGCAACTGGACTGCGATTGGACATGCGACTGGACTTTCGACTAGACTTGCGACTGGACTTTCGACTGGACTTTCGACTAGACTTGCGACTGGACTTTCGACTGGACTTGCGACTGGACTTTCGACTAGACTTGTGTCTGGACTTGCGACTGGACTTGTGACTGGACTTTCGACTAGACTTGTGTCTGGACTTGCGACTGGACTTGTGACTGGACTTGCGTCTGGACTTGTAAAAGGACTTGAGACTGGACTTGTGACTGGACTTGCGACTGGACTCGCGACTGGAATTGTGACTGGACCTGCGACTGGACTTGCGACTGGTAAAAGGACTTGTGAAAGGACTTGAGACTAGACTTGTTAAAGAACTTGCAATTGGACTTGCAATTGGACTTGCGACTGGACTTGCGACTGGACTTGCGACTGGACTTGTGCATGTACTCGTGAAAGCACTAGAATACAAATCAGTTGTAGTTGTAAAAGGTATACTTTCGATTTTCAAATTAATTTAAAGAATACTTAATTTTACAACCGACATGAATTTACCTTTACTTCTAGCCACTTCGAAGTCGTTTTTACACACCAGTTTGTTGTCGCTCATAAGATAGAACTCGTCCCCCGTGGCCAGCATCCGGTTGCATATGACGCAGGCGAAACACTGGAGATGGTAGGCATTGTCTTGCGCTCGTCGTACCTTTTCCTTGGGTGCGATGCTTTTATCGCAAGCCGCACATCTTGTTGCATACCTTCTGCAAAGAACGAGACAGAATTTATGTTATTCTTCCAAATAGGCACTTGGGGAGACAAATTAGTTTTTAGATAATAAGGAGACATTATTATTATTATTTCTGGTAATAAAATCAAGGATCCTTCAAAAGCGCTCGAGGCACTGTAGCTCGTAAGCCAGAAGAACCCCATAGACAGAGGCTGTGTCAGCCAGGAACACCGGGGCAAACCCCTACAACTTTACGTCCCATCCGAAGGACGAAGCAATAGTCTGACTATCAGACATTATACACATACTAGATAACGTCTGGTGTCAATTTTACGCGGCCCCGTGTCCCAGCCAATCAGAGAGCAGAGAATTATGGACAAAGCTGCTGATTAGACAATATTTGGCTGCCGTGTTTTGGTAACATAGCAACGGGTAACAGAAGGCGCGACGTCGCGAAAGAAAGTCAAGATGCAGCCTTGTTTTGCATAATTAATCACAAAATCTGCTCGCAAAATATTATAACAATTATAGACGATGTTCAACGAGCGGAGAGATGTCTGGCATTTGCTTACGTCGGGTCATATTTTTCAACACGTCCCGTGCAATTAATCTACAATAACCTTTGTATAAAACTCGTATCTCTAGCATGCAGAGATTTGTACAGTTAATCTTGCAACACGACAAAAACATGTACAAGAGACACGGCAGTCCTTGTTGCATTGGAGTACTAAATTTGTCATTCAATGTCAAATTTCTCAGAAAACTAATGTTCGAATGGTACTAAATTTGACAATTTTTTTTCAACATCCGAGACAAATGTCAGGAACAAAATGTGAACTGGGGCCAATTTCATGAAACATGTAAGCACAGAAATTTGCTTAGCGCAAAAATAGTTTTTCTCAGTAAAACAGGTTAACAGCAAAAACTTCATTTGCTTTTCATGCTAAGCAAAAACCAGCTGAATACCAGTCACGAACGATATACATCACCTGAACATTTGATTTGTAACCTTGTTTTTTTCCAAGGAAGAATTTTCAGGCTAAGCAAATGTTTGTGCTTACATGTTTTATGAAATTAGCCCCTGCTCCCACGAAAACGGCGTAAAGTCGCGCTATGCTATTGAGTTATGATTGAAAATAGCCGATTTGACAGTGGGGAATCGTTTTCTGGGTTTTGGCATGATACAATTCCCACATAATTTTCTTTCGAACTACCAAGTATTTGTTGCAAAAGATTAGCAGAAAAAAAATTAAATTTGATTTTATTGAGCGTACCCAAGAAGTAAAATGTAGCGAAATTAATGAAAATATGAAAATATCATGATAAATGATCGTATTTTCACATCAAAAACCTCGACATTAATACCCTATTTGATGTGTGTAATGACTGCTGGTTTTGCTCAATATGATATATATATTTTTAATTACCCTACCGAATAAGTTATATATCATTTTAAAGCTAAGAATTCAAAGAATCTGGAAATACCAATATCTCAAAATATCAAAATGTCAACTTTACTCTGATTTCATGGGAGCAGGTCACAAATAATTCAGTTGGTATAATGGCATGTAGCTAGAGAATGTAGCAAGGGAATCACACTTTGTGCCCCAACCTCGTGAAAATGACCCTCACGCGTGAGCCTCACGCGTGACGCATCACGCATAATGATGACAGTGTATTTTGTATACGCGCACTGACATCCTCACCGCGTTCAGCATAAACTCTGTGCCGTCGTATCGGTTATATTTCCCCCGGGGAGAGCTAGACCAGATGAGCGAATGCTGCTTTTCTAATTTCGCCAGAAGCCCGGTGTCATTTCCGCCGGAATGATTGGGAAGCCGTGACGGGATGACAGTTCACGGTCTACAAAGCGAGCCCGACAGAGTATCGGCTTTCCGCGGGATCATCGTCTCGTCATTTCGCTCGTTTCTCGCCTCCTGTTATTCCATCCATTAAAACAGGACAATGTATTGGGCGGATCCTTCTAAACCTATTAATATTAAAGAAAACAAATAAACAAACACCCCAACAAACACCCCCAACCTACACAACCCAGCGACCCCAACAAACCAACAATAAATAATGTACTAGTTAAAGGCATCGTATACATTTGGTAATTGGAACCCATTGTTTGTTTCAATCCTATATAGTTATAAATATATACCATAAAACTAACCTGTAAAAAAATTCATTTCAAAAGGTGGTAGCGATTTTGAGATATTTGCCGAAAATCTAGAGCGGTTTTGTCCACGCAGGAAGAATAATCTGCATTGAAATACACAGTCTGAGAAACGTCACTGCAGTAACGCTTCTCAGATTCAAATTTGTAGGGACAAAAAGTGATATCTGTTTCCATAACCGCAGTACTTTGAAGTGAAAAGTTCCTAAAAATGCATTATACTATCCAAAGCTGCTCTACTTCTTACCAAGTAAGTTTTTATTGCCATAAATTTTTGGAGTAATTACCAAACATATACGATCCCTTTAATGTACAATATTCATTTCACATGTTTGATCCAATGAAACAAATATGAGCGTTCTTGGCTTGTATTTTATTTTGCACGAAGGTTTCAAGGCGCGGATCCGGGGGTCGGGCTCTGACACCCCCCCCCCCCTTCCCTTCCCTTCTGACACCCAAACGAAAGGTAATGATAGTAATACAAGAAATGTATGACGTTATGCCCGGGTTTATGGTGAGCGTTACAAATGGGATATTGCGTGGTTAGAAAGCATATTTCTCCTGTCCGCAACAATTCGACATTGACAAAAAATATGACAGAACTGACACCACCCCCCCCCCCCCCCCCCCCCCCTTCCCGCAAAAATTGATGAATCCGCCCCTGATTACCCATCCGTTCGCCGTTGTTTGGAAAGCTTTGTTTGTCTAGCTGGCGAAATTGATATGATAGTGTCAATTCCAGTAAAAAAAATAGGTAATGTTACGTTTTTAAGGATTGGAATAAATATGTAGGATTACATAAGTATACATGTAATGGTATTTACTGGAATTTCGATCAGAGTTAGTCGAACTATTTGTAAACTAGAGTCCTTGATCGAACTTGCTCAGAGCTGTCACACTTGACTGAGTACCATTTTATTGCAGTAAATTGTGGTTTTACCACATCTACTTTTATCCAGCACGATATCGGACCAACGGACTCCCCTTTTAGCCCCCCCCCCCCCCCCCCCTCCCCTATACACTCTACTTACAAAGAATTCCTGAACCACACTATTCCGAAAACACAATAACCACCAGAAAGTAGGGGGGGGGGGGGGGGGGGGGGTCCCCTACATCTCATTTCTTGCTTCATACGTATCTACATGTAGTACTAGCCCGGATGTCATTTTTTTGAAATGCCAAAATGACTTACTCTCTTGTGTTTATTTATTACAGTGTTCAACTATTCGTGACTCAAATTGTCTCGAGTAAAATATTTGACCGGCGACTCGACTTCGCTTGACCACACACTGTGACTCGACACGACACGACACGACACGACTCGACTTTCCGTGACCTGATTATACTGGACTCGGTTCACTCCTGACAAAATGACTCGACTAGGACCGTCACATATTATTCATAGACTCGCAATTACAACTTCTTAAGATTATAGTTATACTGTTCGTTGAATCACGCAAAACCAAAGTAAGGAAAATTTAAAGATGAATAATGACATAATTACACTTCTGTATATAATTCAGTTACTTTCAGGGATGTAGTCGAGTCCATCACAAGTCCCTGTAAGTCCATCACAAGTCATTAAGTTCCAATTCAAATCACAAGCTATTTAAATAAGCTTTGACAAAGGCATTCCTTTGTCATTGTTCATCCAGATACTTGTGACTGCAATTATGAAGAGACTTGTGACTGGCTTTACGAAAGGACTTGTGAACGGACTTGCAGGGACTTGACTCCAACCCTGGTTACTATTTGCACAAGAGGATCACGACCCCCCCCCCCCCCCCCCACCCCCCCATTCAAAAACAGGAGGAAGAGCAAAAGAGCGAAGAATAAACGACCGGTAAGTTTCTGGTTCATGGAAACAACTTTCATTTGCGAGAAGCGAAGCTAGGAACCTTGACTGATAATACGCAGCAAGAAAGCTATCGACAACATACGATCCCCAAGGGAGGCGAAGCAATGATTACACGCGCGCTTTGATTCAATTCCTCTTTGAAACGTCCGAACAGATGTGAAGTTGAGCGTAACGCTGGGACCGCCGTGTTGTCTTTCCTAGCTCTCGCACAATTTAATTTTCTCTTTCAAATCAGGGAGAACCTTTTCTGCCGCTCAGCTTTTGTCGTTTTGCCAATCTCCCGGGTGATTCTGCTAAGAGAACATTGGGTTGCCGCCTCCCCGTGATGGACAAATCAAGGGCGGCCAGCCCCGCCACGTATAGTGCTCAATCTCTAGTTTTTTTGTACTTCTTCTATTTGTTTGTTTGGTTTTTTTTTACCGTACACTCTCTGTAAGGCCAATGCTTATATTCTACATCCACAGAAGAATGAAGACAAAAAGTCCTCGCCGTGAGGAGAGAAAAAAAGAAAGGTATTTTGTACCGAAGGTTTAATTTTCTTGTGGTTTTGATGAAGAGATTCTATGTGTGTCGAGGTTGTCGGAGGCAGGGTAGAGAAGAATTTGTACCCGGTGACTGTAAGCTGTGTAAGGCTGGTCGGTGCTGGCCGGCCGCGCAGCACTTGATTTCCCTTGATGATCATCTCTGTCGACTTTTGCTGATTCACCGCTTCCGAAGTGACCCAATTCGCGCTCGCACACACACAATCACGTAAATTAAATGCCTGCATTATGTTCCTCCTGTGTAGCTTGCTCATCTTCCTATATGACTGTGGCCACACAATACTCCATCGAGCCCCCCCCCCCCCCCCCCCCCCCCAACAAAAAACCGCCTTCGCTCTCCCAAAAGCGACCGTGTGATTTATGCAATGTATAAAACAAACGCAGCCCGCCAAACCTATATCACAGCAGTATTTGTGTGATTAGTCGTAAACATAAAGTTCTCCGTGTAACTATATACAATAGTTTCATTCATTTTTTTAGGGGGATTGCCAGCAGTATGTTTACTGCAGTTGGTGAGGGGAGATTTCCAAACTAAGATCCCACAAATCGATTTAGTAATATCTTTTTGCATAATGATTCACTCAATAATGGCGGGGCAACCATTGTAGAACACCGTAGTTTTCTCTCATTCTGCGGTTATAGTCGTCTTCAAATTTGATTCTTTAGTTTACTGTAAAAACAAATCTTATACATTTTTTAATGTATATATTGGCGTTGTTGCACGATTACGATGCGGTTATCGTTAAGAGAGACTTCTGTTGACCGCGCCCAGGTAGCGATATTTCTTAACATACCACAAAATATACAAGCAGAATAGCCACAGAGGGCGCTATAATAATCCAATGACGTTCAGGGTTACACATGAATCGCTTAACTTAAAGGAAGACACTATTTGTTGGCAGCTAAGATGTGCGTGAATGTAAATTTAGGAGAAATAAAAATGGCAACTCGACTACATTAAAGAACTGTAAAGAACGGCTTCCTCAACCAACTCGCCACTAGCCTAGTAAGTTGGTAGAGAAGTGAGCTATGGATCGAAAGGTCTGTGGTTCAAATCCGGCTATCGTTAACTTATATCTCTTTCTTTGCCAAATGTTCTTATGGATTATTTTAACCATAGTGCAAGGGTGAGGGTAAGCCGGGTTAAACTACCTAAGTGCCTTGAAAAATACAACAAAAACCGCTACACGAGATAGTTTATAGTGACTTCCTTAATTTAAGACCTACGGTGGTCTAGTGGTTTTAGGCTAACTGTCCGTATAGATCGTTGGTTCAGATCTTACTACGTTAAGTTTTACCTTTTTGTTTGTTACTTTCGCCCAGGCCATCTCCGATACAGGTCTAGAGGTATAATTATGAATATAATTATCTATATATCTGTCTGTCTGTCTGTCGGGGTGTTTGGCTGTTTGTCTGTTTGCCTGCTGGCGGATTACGAGAAAATTACTTGAGGGATTTTAACGAAATTCGACGGGTAGATAGCTTACTGGCCAAGGATGATTCCATCACATTTTCAGATTGATCTGGATCCAGGAATCTGGATCTCTTTGAATAATATTTTAACAATAAGAGATTTTTGTGGGCGTTTGAGGCGCGCTCTGCGCTCTTCCGAAGGCCCTTTTCACAGTTAATGTATTACTTACTGTTTGTTTTTACTTCATTTAACTGTTTTTTCTCTGAAAAGAATTAAAAAATTAGAGTAATTTGAAAAAAAAATATTTTCTAATTTGTGTTTACGGAGATTTTTTTTCATTTCAAGGAAAAATGCAGTCTGAAAACCTGACTGTCTATAGTATTGAAACAAGTTACCGCGCCCAGGAATACGTTATGGGACACAAAAATGGTATGGTGCTTTTTTATGCGTGTGCTGATTACTACTGGCTAGGTTTGATTGCATGAGCCCAGTGTCTGACGAACCATGTCATACAGGAAAGGATTTAGTGGGGGAAATCGAGGGGGGGGGGGGGGGGGGGGGGGGGGTGGGGGGTGGGGGTAGAGAGAGAAGAAGAGAAGCGCATGCAGTGGCTAGCAGGTTGCTAGATTGATTAGTACCGTGACAGTTCTCTGTCGTCACGACTCGTAGATGACTGGAGCCTACCAAAGCCGGGCCGCGAGCTAGCTAGCTCTGCGTTCCCTGATTAATTTTTCTGCGAGCGGGTATTTGTTTACATCGTAAGATTGGTCCGGGGGTCCGTCATCAACGACGCCAGGGATTTCTACAAAGTTTAATTTAGCGTGCTCGTGGATTCGCAATCATGCCCGACGTTCTCCTACTCCGCGAAAAAAAAAAAAAAAAAAGAAGAAAAAAAAAAAAAGGAGGAAAAAAAGAAAATATCAACCTTGTAAACTGTTCTTTTTTTTTCTGAAATAATACTCGACCTCGGTTTATACACACTCGAAATTTTTTTTGAAACTAAACATTTTCTTCTGAAAAACTTACTTCTTAAGCCCTTTAGATAAATAATATTATTACCCACAGATCAATATATTAGCATTGAAATAGTAAACAAAATAGGTTTTCTTTGGAATTGGAAAGTAGAGTCAGGATACAACGCCAGAATTTATGTTTCAAAAATAATGAATCGAATTCTTATATAGATTTTCACAAGTATAATACATCGTGACCGACATTTTTAAAATTAAAGGTAGTTGGTACACCATTGGTAGTTGCTTGAATTATCAGGAATAAATGGATTTGGGGAGAGGGTTGTATGTAAATATCGTTTGACTGACCTGTCCAACGTTTTACAATCGTGGATGCCGAGAGAAAAAAAACCAAGAAAAAACGCGTTAGTTTTCAACCGGCGTCGGACAATTGTTCTTGTTTTTCTTGGTTTTTTCGCGATCGCCGTCCGGAACAATTACAGGATATCTAGCGCAATCATTTTACCGGATGCCTACAATCATTATTTACTTTCAAATAAGTACGATATTTCTAAATCATTTTGGTAGTACCATTTTTCAATATCCGCAAATGGTGTATCTACCGTTGCAAAATTCAAACATGCATTAAAGGAATTATTTTATTTCACTTATTTTTTTCTGAATACAAGCGAAAAACTTGTCGTAATCACGAATGTGTGAGCGATTGGTCTAGGAGTCCACTTATTATTTTGATTAACTTATTATAATAATCATTTATAACCGTTATTATTTATCGCTCACTTATTTTTTATTTTTTACTGTAGGCCTATTCGCACTTAGAGAAATATGATTTGCCGGGGGCTATTGTGGCACTGTACGAGGAGGATAGACGGGGGAAGAGTTCGTCCAGGATGTTGGTAATTTATTAGGGTTAACCCGTGAGCAATCTATTCAATCAACTCTATTAATGCCAACAGCAACACATATGTTGCTGTCGTCTTTAATTCCATGTATCTCTTCGCGCCGTCGGGATTTTTCCTTAACCTAAAAAAAATCTGCATTTCTTCTGGGAGTAATTTTGTGAATCAATTTCTCTGTTTTTCTTAGTTTCCACGATTTTTTAATTTTTTGTTATTATTATTTTTATTATTTTTTTTTTATTTTTTTTATTTTTTTATTTTTTTAATTTTTTTTTAGTTTTTTAGTGTTTTTTTTGGGAGGGGCTTTTTTGGGAGAATGAAGCAGTGTACATCATACGAACTAATGAATGTATCCCCTAATTAGTTTATCAAATTATCCCCGCGGAAGCTTTATACAAATCAGGTATATATATTGCAGCAAAATGATGGCGGCACGAATCGAATATTCGCCACAAACGTGAAACGGGTTCGATTGTTTTATACCGGCACGTGTCCACGTTTGAAAAAGTACACCGGTTAATTATAGAAAACACCATTTACCTATAAACATGTTGTGTTAATCTTTGCCAAAACAATGACCATGACATTATAATTACATCATTGTTTATGGGATCAACATGATGTATTTTTGTATTTAAATGTGATACTAATTAGACAATTACGTTAGTTCATTGTGTTGTGCACTAAACAAAACAAGTCACAAAATGTAACGCTATTATAATCTTTAAAGGGATCGTATACGTTTGGTAATTGGAACCCGATGTTTGTTTCAATCCTATATAGTTATAGAGATATACCATAAAACTAACCTGTAAAAATTTCATTTCAAAAGGTGGTAGCGATTTTGAGATATTTCCGAAATTCTGGAGCGGTTTTGTCCAAGCAGGAAGAATAATCTGCATTGGAATACACACTCTGAGAAACGTCACTGCGGTAAACAAATTTGTTGAGGATAAAAAGTGATATCTTTTTCCTTAACCGCAGTACTTCGAAGTGAACAGTTTCTAAAAATGCATTATACTATCCAAAGCTGCTGTACTTCTTACCAAGTAAGTTTTTATTGCCATTAATTTTGGGAGTAATTACCAAACGTATACGATCCCTTATATTAAGACCGGCTCCACAAAACAAAGTATTAAGTCGCGCTGATTGGCCAGCGAAACATTGAGAGGGTGAACATTTTGTCAAAATGTGATTTTCAAATTTGTTTTGTCATGAATGACATCTTTAATACCTACAGTTTCAGGTTTTATTCACAGAAATGTTGATTTTGATGAATAAAATGAAAAAACGACCATTTGATGTGCATCGTTCACAGCCTGTTTTTTCTCAGTTGTGTATTTTGAACTCTAAGGAAGTAATCAATATGCAACCATGTCATATCTTCAGAAGAAGAAAACAAAAGAAAAAAGAAAAACGGCGTTCGTTTTTTAACCGGCTTTGGGCAGTTGTTCTTGTTTTGTTTTGTTGATCGCGATTTTTTGTTATAAAATTCAATTTTTTTTGAAACAATTACAGAATATCTATTGCAAACATTTTGCTGGATGCATAGAATCAATATTTACTATCAAATAAGTAGGATATTTTCTAATAATTCGGTAGTAAAAATTTTCGATATCTGCCAAATTTTGTATCCTACCTTTTAAAGATAGAGTCTTTATGGGAATAATTATTCTGAAGGCTTTGGATTTTTAACTTACTTGAAGAAATCTTCTTTGCAGTACAGCTGACCCCCTCTCGTGAAACAACGCTCGTTGAGCTGCATGTGGCAGTCGACACACTTCAGGCACTTGGCATGCCACGAACGATCTTGAACTTTGTGAATAAATCTATCTAGGATCGATTGCTCACACCCGGCACATTTGGGAACACTCTCTGCAACCAAAAAAGGGAACCAAACACTTCATTAATTAGAGAAATAACACTAAAACACAACGGGCCTTAGTCATTAGGAAGCCATGTTGGTCGTGTCCCTGGATGTAGTTTATACATTGTGAACTGTTAAATGAAATGGTGCCAGACTATTTTTGCATTCTAGCCAGTTTCAATATTTTTTTTTTTAAATGTGGCTTAAAACAATAACGTATGTTTAATCACAAATTGTTAATTATTATTCACCAGAGAAGATCGGTATTAATTTGTAATTATAAATTTGAGTCATGTTTCTATTCGCAAGTTCCAACAAATGAAGGTTTTATCTCACTTTCAATTTATTATGGCCGATGAATAAAGCCCATATGACAAACAAACTACATTCCCAGGCATTTTATTATGTGAAAGGACATTTTCTTAATTGAAAACACATTTCAGAGTCACACCCATTTTAGTGAAATACAGTTATGTTCACGCAGTCGTGAACCACATAACGATCGAGGATCGATATCGTGTTTTCCTTTTTCCTATGTTATACCCAATCCCCATTGCTTTGCGCTTGCCCCGTCGATCGAGGACCGAATTTTGCCATTCATACCGCCGACCGAGGGGCTTTTGTTTCCTTTGTTCTCTTTTGTGTCTCGCCCGTCGGTCGTTATGTGGTGCAAGAGCACATAATATAAGCCTAACACCCTCACCCGAACTATAGTACGGACTAGATTGTTTTACTAAAATGGGCGTAACTCTTGAATGTGTGATCGGATTTTGACGAAACAAAGACAATTAATATTTTATGTAAGAACATTTCCCGTCGCATAATGTTGAAACCGGCATCATAAATCACTTGGAAGTATAATTGTGCATAATATTTTTTTGTAAAACATGTATTATCACCATAATAGTTTTTGTCATGATATAAGAAGATTTAGCCCTTGTGTATCGCTAACGAAATTTCTTGATTACTTGCATTTTCCACGACTTTTTATCATTCTTAATTACTAATGACATTCCTGTTAATAACAAATGCACGTCCAAATGTTCATTTCTGCTTTTCTGTTATCCCTATTGCGAGGGTTAATTCCAAGATCGATTTACCGCGGAGAGAGTTAGGGACACTGGGGCTCTGTGCGTTCGACGCACGGTACGTTCTTGAAGGAGTTGACCGGGTTGTTCGTGACCGTTAATCGCTTTAGTCGACTACAGTGATTTCAATGCTACAGCAAGTTCGTTCGGCAGATTTACATGAAATTAGAAAATATTATGGCGGTACAACATTAAATAGAGTTTACAATTATTTGCTTTTGGAAACAGCAAAATTGCTTGCAAGCTTAGGATGCACCATAAAATGTTACTTTAAAATGTACGGTACTCTATATTTAGCCACAGTATTCAACTGTAACCCATTGTATTTTTTGTTTACAGTATTTAACAGTTATTCTACACAAATCTCATTACCCAGAAAACCAACCAATCAGAACTGAGGAAGTTTGTGTTCACAAAAGTCATGTTGAATTGTTGTTTTTAGTTGACCATAATGAGAAATTGTTTAAACAATTCCCAAATACAAAATTAATGTTTTTTTGGTAAACATTGGCAACGAATTGCATTAAATCTTCTTTCGTGTAAAGATATATGTGACACGATTAAGCGGAATGAGTCGGATGTCGGGGAATCCCAACAATGTTTTAATCACAACTGTGTTCTTCGTTGGTATTTAAACAAATTTACATAACTCGACAACAAAACATCGTATCAACATGGGGTTTTCAGTTTTTAAAACGTACAGATGCCCTCTTTAAAACTACATAAAAACTCCTTTTTTTTGACCGGGGCCGACATCCGACTCATTCCGCTTGATCGTGTCACATATGTGAGGAGTTCTAGCAAATTAAAACGGAACTAGGCAGAGGTTGAAATGAGGGTTCTGAGGCATCAGAAAAAGAGGATACAATTCTTCTTACAATGCTGTTTGTTGCGCTTCAATCGGACATTCCGTTAACAAGTTATGGCTGTTTAAAGTTTTGATTGATCAACATAGGCCTATCGCAAAAAGTTAAATATTATATACAAGTTTTGTGTGATATGGCAAAATGCCCTCCAAAAATCATAAGAAATGCTTTTATTCCACTACTTACAAAATATTTCTTAACAATATCGTTACTAGGCATACCAAAGAAAACAAATATCAATAATTCTGAAAATATAAACAAATCGCCCATTATTAATTAATTTCGCATTTTTTCCACTTTGTCCTGTGCCCAGTTCCGTCTCATTTTGCCAGAGCAACTCACATTACAATTATCCATTGGAAACTGTGACTTCATCGTAACAGGGAAAGCGCTGTATACAGCGAAACCGCGCCGGTATATAGTTTTTAGCGTTATACAAGTAGAGTTAACATGTACATGTACATGTATATAGATTATACAGCTAATAATGTGTATTAAAGGGATCGTTTACGTTTGGTAATTACTCCAAAAATTAATGGCAATAACAAATTACTCAGTAAGAAGTACAGCAGCTTTGGATAGTATATTGCATTTTTAGAAACTGTTCACTTCGAAGAACTACGGTTATGGAAAAAGATATCACTTTTTATCCCAAAAAATGTAAATCTGAGAAGCGTTACTGCAGCGACGTTTCTCAGATTGTGTATTCCAATGCAGATTATTCTTCCTGCGCGGACATAACCGCTCCAGATTTTCGGCAATATCTCAAAATTATGAGCATCACCTACTAAAACAAACAACCAAAATTAAAGGTAGGATACAACGGATATATAGACAAAATTTACTACCGAAATAATAAGGAAATATCTTAATTATTTGAAAGTAATATATAATTGTAGGCATCCAGCAAAGGTATTGCGCTAGATATCCTGTAATTGTTCCGAAAAATTGAATTTTATGAAAACAAATTCACGATCGCCGGACTTTAAACGCGAACAAAACCAAAACAAGAACAACACAAGAGCCACTGCCTGACGCCGGTTGAAAACGAACGCCGTTTTGTTTTTGCTTTTTTTTAGCATCCATGATTGTAAAGCTTCGGATAGGTCAGTTAACCGACATTTACTATAAAGTACAACCCCCAAAATCCACCCATTCGTGATAATTCAAGCAATTACCAGTGGTGTATCCTACCTTTAAAGAAGACAGATAGGCCTATCTTTCATTGCGCGTACCATTGAGACGAAATGCATATTATAATTATACACTGCCAAAACAATATTCACGAGTTTCTAAAAACTGTTGTTCTGAACACTTTATTGCTATAAGTTTGTAAACATGTTTACATGTTTAGCTAAGGACGGATGGTGCTTAGCTAGTCATTGGACATTAATGTTCAGGAATTGGACACGTATACGCATTTAGCTTCTAAACATATTTACCAGGGATGTAGTCGAGTCCATCACAAGTCCCTGTAAGTCCCTGTAAGTCCCTTTGACGAAAGCATTCCTTTGTCATTGTTCATCCAGTTACTTGCGACTGCCTTTACGAAGGGACTTGTGATGGCTTCACGAAAGGACTTGTGAACGGACTTACAGGGACTCGACTACCGAACCCTGATATTTACACACATAATACAACACGTGTCTGCTCGATAAGCACAGTTTTTGCAATAGTGAGTTAGTCTTGCATACGCACTGTGGACCTCCGAACAATATAGGTCCACACGATGCGGGAAGAGGTTACGGTTTGTGGACTTGCCCAGGTCCACAATCCGTTTTTCAGTTTCCGAAAAAGAGCGCTAGAGGAAAAACGGGTTAGGGTTATATATAGAAAAGATAGAAGGAACAGCCAAAATTTGAGGGTAAATTTGTTTTGGGGAAGCGAGAAAAATGAGTATTTAGTCAACGTTTTTTAACTACACGAAGACAAAGGAATGTCCACAGTACTATGTAAGGTAAAGCTCGTTGTATAGTTAAGTGTGATTTTCTGTTGTCAAAAACCTGGTTTCCTTTGCTGAATTCGTTGAGTTGTTGTTGTTAACATTCAAAATACGAGTGTTACATGTATTTGTGTTTAGAGAAACTCCACGATATACTAAGTGTAGGTTTTGAAGATAGTGTAATCTTTTAGTAAATAATAAGGCTCACTTTGCATCGCATTCTCAGAGGCCACGTTGCGATCTGTTCCAACGAAACCCGGACAAAGTCGCACAATGTGTTTTATTTACAATGTACTCGTGAAGTCATTTCGGGGTGGATTATACAATTTTGAGGTTTTGGTGGTTTTTTTCCGAATTACGAACTATTAATCTACAATCTCCTTAAATTTGAACATATTCCGTCACCCAGAAGTGTGATAATTGTCGATTTTGTGAAACAATTGTGTATAAAACGAATACGATTTTCTGAACTTCGAAGCTGTTTATCTCATAATTAGGTTGTCTGGGTTGTATCACTAAATCCTTCTCCCAGGTGAGATAGGGTGGGGTACATAATGTCAATGATACATCATTTTAAAGCTGAGAACCTAGAGAATTTGAAAAAAGCAAAATCTAACAAAAAAATGTCAAGTTTGCCTGCATGGGTTTCGTTGGAGCAGGTCACGGCAGGTCACGGTTACTGTAAACCATCTCATTTACTATAATACATTTGTAACCATGAGAATATTTTTTTCACTGTCATAATTAGATACATAATGTAAACATTACTACATCAAAGCTTTGCATAGGGTTCCGTACATTGGTTTTAAAGGGATCGTATACGTTTGGTAATTTGAACCACTGTTTGTTTCAATCCTATATAGTTATATATATATACCATAAAACTAACCTGTACAAATTTCATTTCAAAAGGTGGTAGCGATTTTTAGATATTGCCGAAAATCTGGAGCGGTTATGCCCACGCAGGAAGAATAATCTGCATTGGAATAAACAATCTGAGAAACGCTTCTCAGATTCAATATTTTTGGGATAAAAAGTGATATATTTTTCCATAACTGCAGTACTTCGAAGTGAAAGGTTTCTAAAAATGCATTATACTATCCAAAGCTGCTGTACTTCTTACCAAGTAAGTTTGTATTGCCAATACTTTTTGAAGTAATTACTAAACGTATACGATCCCTTTAATAGCAATTCAAAAGTGAGTAAAGAAACATATGTCCTTGTTAGCGTCATGTTGTAATACCGTGCTCCTGAATATATATTTATATTTATAAATGATGAAAATAACTTATTTCTGTAACATACAAAAATATTTTAAACAATCATCAACTTCTGTGCTATTGAAATTTGATTTTTTTTCTTCTAAAGTACGGTCCCCGCCATTTTGGTGGAATTGCCCCAAAATACATATTGCACAGTGTTTGATTCTCATTATACTATATAGCGTCTACTGCTATAGCATACGTTTTAAAGAAAACTGTAAAACCACCTTGCTTGTTTTTTTGTTTGGTTTTATCTGAACGACACTATTTTCAGGCTGAATAATTTCCCAGTGTATTTGGTGCCATTCCTATTGTCAATCACTCTGAGCCAGATTTATATATTATTTGGATTAAGTTTCTATACAAATAAACGTGCCTTTGAAAACTCAACATGAATTAACAAACAGAAATTGTCGTCTGTTATTTCAATGTCCTAAATCATGTCTCACCGGAACATCGGTCGCCGAGTCTACACAAAATTCAATTTGTCTTTCGATTTGAAAAAAAAAAAAAAAAAATCTAGAATATACCTTATGCACCAAGTACGACGGGGATTATCAACGACCATAACGCGAAATCTGAAACTGTTATTCTAAAAATATATATATATATATATGTGACTTATTAGAGAGAAACTCTTTTAATAGGCGCGGAGAAAGAGACTTTCACCAGTCCAATTCGCTTCATTTTTGTGTGTGTGACAGAAATGACGATTCCAACGAATAATTTCCGTGCTCATATTTTGGCTTCGAGGCACACAAGTAACACAATTACCTATATAGCGAGAAAATGCAAATAACTTAATTTCCAAATTATCAATACCCTGTGTGCGACACTATCACTGTAGGCACAGGACTTCAAAATTACTTGGATAAACACGTTGTGTCTCACGTTAATGTCCCGCGTATACCGTAAGTGAATTTAAAACGAATGGGCTATTAATTTATTGAGGTGTCCAACATCAAAGCCTGCGGAAACAAGTGGTGCGAATGAGGCCTATGTATTATGCATATGCAAATTATTACCACCATTGTAAAAAAAAAAAAAAAAGGCACTTCGTTAATTAGCAACAATGAAGTAAAGATATGCTAATGAGCTCTAAATATTAATTCAATTCTTAATTCAATTAAGAGCGGCATTATAAATTAAGAGTCTAAAACAATAGAAAAACAGACAGGGATCAAAATAATTATGATGAAGTGAAGTGGTTGAGACAACGAACATTAATTGTTCTTAGTGTAATAAATTACATTCGCATCAATCTAATAATAGACTATCACACATTTTCATTCAGTCTGTAATAAAAAAAATACACGGCTTTAAAAGTTTCATCGTTGATGTTCCGATAACGCACCGTTCAATCTTAGCTCCTCAAATCATTAAAATCAACGGATGTAATTCGACAACAGAAAAATAATCACCGACCAATTCCAACCAAAAACCTAACAACCCACGGAACAGTGACGTCGCCATTTTGTATTTTTATAAAAGCATGTTTACTTGACCGTTGCGCAATTCAACAATCAATTTCTCAATGATTAATTAATGAACTTACGGCAAAACGGAAAGTCTCTGGTGAAGTCGGCACCATGGGACATCGTCTTGAAGACCCCAGCCACCAAATCGAAACCCGCTACAGTGTTCCTTTTCATTATAGACATAAGCCTCACGAAGACACGTTGGTTTTTTTAGAGAGAGAGAGACACACAAAACCAGTCGACTTGTCCAGTTCCGATGATGCAAAATGAGGGTTAAGATCCCAAGTACAAGTTGGCCTTGTCGTAATTGAGGAAGTTGTCAAGAGCCGATACTTGACGTGTTCCGGTCCCCGTCGCTGGATTGCCACTGAACCGATCGGATCTCAAACCCTTTCCCTCCGCCTACTACTCACACCGCGGCGCTGTTGTTGATATTTGGCGCGTCCTGCGGGGCACGTGCCTCGCTGGCGCGGCTTACTCAGCCCGTGACAGACGGGCGGGCTCGGGGACGGCGATCGCGGTACGGTCTTCCCGCCAACTCGCAGCTCATTGGACCACGGAGTTTTGACAAGTCACACCAATCAAGCGCCTCCCCCAACCCACCCCCCCCCCCCCTCCCCCATTGCTTGAGTCAATGTTAGCTTGGAAGGAGAAACCAAAACAAAAATGGGGGCGTGGTGGTCCATGTATAGGTTGAAGACCCCCACGAAAAAAAGAGTGGGTTTATGAATACTCGCAACATCACGTGCATCAAATCAGCAAATTTCTATGTTTCGTTAGTGGGTTTTTCTCCCACTATTTTTCATTCTTTGTTATTTTTTAAGATTTAAGGCCACAAATTCCAAATTCCAAAAAATAAGAGTTATAATTGACTATTTGTTTTAGTGAAAAATCACAAAAAAATCGGAGGTTGCGACAAACCATGCAGTCGACAGGAGTGTTTTATTGCCCAAAATACGTCAATATAAATTGGTTTTGCCACTCAAAATCGTATATGTAATCCCCTGTTTCTCTGTCTAAAAATGGGTCAGTCTTATGAGGTTTGGCCACAAAGTCATCCATTTTGCTAGACCTTCTAGTTCTAGCGACCTATCGACTGAATTATCTGAATATTTATTCCCGGACACACTGCAAAAAAAAAAGTGTTTAGCGAGTAAACACCATTCTAAATACTTCCTTGCTTTCAGTTTGTAAACATGCTTACACCTAAACTTGTTTAGCACGAGGAGGGATCGTGTTTAGCATTGATGTTTATGAATTAGACACGTGTGTTTAGCTTCTATAAACATGTTTACAATCTGAAAAAACGTTTCCTTGCTAAACACATTTTTTAGAGTGTATTTGTCTTGGGATGTTGGACAGAATTGGGCAGGTTTTGTGTACCATTCAAACATTTTACTTTCCTGAGAAATTTGATATTTCGTGACAAATGTTTGACTCCGATGCAACATGGGACACCGTTTTCCTCTGTTTTTTGTGTCGTGTTGCAGGATTTATTGTATATATACAACTTCGCTGGATACAACGAAATGGAATCATACGTATTTGTTATAAGTTTATTCAGGGGTAAAGATTAATTACAATAATAATGTTTAAAAATGTGACCCAGCACGAGTAAATGAGACACTTTGAGGCAAAAATGAAAATTGAGATTTTGATTTCATCATTTAAAGCTTGTTTAGCTGGGTCACAATTAATATGTTTCGACGAATACAAAAATGGTGATACTGGGGTGGTTCCCATTTTATATCTACTGGTTCACTTATATTGCAGATACGGGCGTAGCTAATTTAAAGATAGGCTACACCATTTTAAAGATATCGAAACAAAATTATTATCGAATTATTAAGAAATATCTTACTTATTTAAAAGTAAATATTGATTGTAGGCATCCAGCAAAATGATTGCGCTAGATTTCCTGTGATTCGCCGGTCGCTCCACGAAGTGACGTATTAATGTATAGTTGCCACACCACGAAGTGACGTATCGTGTGCACAAAACCAATATAAGATCTGTAACTTCGTGGTGCGAGAAATCTATCATAATTACGACACTTTGTGGTGCACCCGACGAATTGTTCCGAAAAATTAAATTTTATAAAAAAAAAATTGCGATCGTGAAAAAAAACCCAAGAACAGCACAAGAACCACCGTTTTCTTCCCGACGTCGGTTGAAAACAAACGTTGTTTTTCTGGCTTTTCTCAGCATCCATGATTGTAAAACTTCGGACAGGTCAGTTAAACGATATTTACTATAAAATACAACCCCTCCTGCCCCCCAAAAACCACCCATTCATGATAATTCAGGCAATTGTCAAAGGTGTATCCATGAGGTCCATGGTAAGTGTAGCAAGTAACGGGAATATCAAAACTGTGTAGCGATTATGCAGGGATGTAGTCGAGTCCATCACAAGTCCCTGCAAGTCCCTGTAAGTCCCTGCAAGTCCACCACAAGTACTTTGTCATTCCTTTGTCATTGTTCATCCAGTTACTTAGTGACTGCCTTTATGAAGGGACTTGTGACTGGCTTCACGAAAGGACTTGTGAACGGACTTGCAGGGACTCGACTACAACCCTGCGATTATGTACTGAAATTGAACAGGTTCTGGACGTAACGAGGACATTGGACACCGTGTTCGAACTTGGTGAAATGACCACTAAAACATCAATCGTTACTCATATCGATTATCATATACGTCTTAGAGACCTTTAAAACAAAATAAATGTGACCTGCTCCCACGAAAACGGCGTAAAGTCGCGCTATGCTATATTGAGTTATGATTCAAAATAGCCAATTTGACAATGGGGAATCGTTTTAGGGGGATTTGGTATGATACAATTCCCACAATTCTTTCGAACTACCTAATATTTTTGTTGCAATAGATTTGCGGGAAAAAAACTAAATTAGATTTTACTGAGCGTACACAAGAAGTAAAATGTAGCGAAATTAATTCTTAACTATTCTTAATTTGATGTGTGTAATGACCGCTGGTTTTGCTCAATATTATATATATTTTTTAAATACCCTATATATATCATTTTAAAGCTAAGAATTCAAGGAATCTGGAAATACCAATATCTTAAACTATCAAAATGTCAACTTTGCTCTGATTTCGTGGGAGCAGGTCACAAATAATGGCTGGTAAACCTTGAATTAGGACTTGTTCAGCCACCCCCCTCCTTTTTGTCCCCCATCAATTCACTGATTCCATGGAAAACATGTAAGGGGAAAATAATTTTCGTCCGAACTTTTGATTTAAATAAGCTTTGTAGACTTTATCGCAGAATTACACAGCGTTGCGTCGTATGATAATTAAACCCCACACAGATTCTGCATAATATTACACTGTGCTCTAAAAGAGTGTAAATACGATTGCGAGAATTTGGCCGATGTTAAAATAACTAAGATTTTCGCAATTGTTTTCCATCTATTTATTTGTAATACAAAATATTTGGGAAGAAACCGTTTTTTTGTTATGCGGATGCTTGCGAAAACGAGAAACGATATTGTTTTATTTGGCCTAAAGCCGTTCCTTCTCACCTATTCATTGTTTTATGTTATCAATTTTTCAATTTTTCCCTTAATATAACATTATTATAGCATTAATATTTATATGAACTTACACGCAAGCCACTAAAATCGCTGCGGTTAAAAGCCTCCGACAATTTTTTTTTTTGAAGGTTTGTTTGTTTGTGTTTTTTTTTTTTTTGGGGGGGGGGGGTGGGGGAGGTTATAGATAAAACCACGGAGCTCATTTGCAAAATGCCCGTCATGTTCTTGAATTGTTCATAGAACGGAAAGACGATAGTAGTGATTATGCGCATTGTGAGGAATCATTTTGGCTAATTTCCCCACAGCTGCCCAGCCAAGCATGTAGTCTGCATGCTGACAACAGAGCGCTATAGGCGGTAGAAACAGCGTATACGTGACATGTATCCCAGCAATTAGCTAATGAAAAAACAGCAACCGCACCCCCCCCCCCCCTTCCCCCTCCCCCCACCTCCTTCCACTTCGACATTAATAAAACAGAGAACTATCAACAATTCATATTTTTTGGGTTGTTCTCTGAAATTGAACATGGAACAGTGAAGGGAAAATCATAATATTCACGTTTCGGATTATAAGTAATTTTCCCCTCTGTTCAGAGACAATAGATCGTATAAGTTACACTCTAAAAACAAAAGTGTTGAATTTAACACTTACATGGGTTCGTTGAGTGACCACACTTTTTGAAAGTGTTTGAATCCAGCATTTTATATAGTAAATCCAACATTGTATGTATTAAATGTTGAAATAACAGTTTTGCTGGATTCAACACGTTAAAATGTTGTCACTCACATTGCCCCATTCAACATTAGGGACCATTATATTTGTATATACGCAAACCATTATGAAGAGCGATATGTGGCAGAGAAAACCCCCCCCCCCCCCCTCTTTTGTGTTGAACATTGTGTTCCCGGAATCTCAGGAATTCCTTTTAGGTTTCAAGGGGGATGGGTTAGGTTACAATAGTGTTTAGTGCGTATAAAGTATAGGGATAAGAGGGGGGTACCCCTCTGCCACATATCGTGCTGGGTATAACACGCATACGGGATACATATGTAGTCTGGTTCCCCGACCTGACAATTGTTTTGTGCCTAGACGTCTACATTATAGGTCAGGTAGCCGCCGGATACAAATATAGATAATGACGCAATACAAGCAGCGTAGCTATTTTTAGACGACGCAACAATTTAAATTGTAACGGCTCTGCCCAAAAATAGCACAATGACTACAATGACTGTGATATTATTAGGCATTTCGTCTGGTGTTGACTTTTGCCAATGCAAGTTTTATTTTATAAAAACCAGAAAAGAGAATGGACATTATTTTATTAACGTTACCTAACAACAACTTAAAGGGATCGTATACGTTTGGTAATTGAAACCCACTGTTTGTTTTAATCCTATATAGATATACACCATAAAACTAACCTGTACAAATGTCATTTCAAAAGGTGGTAGCGATTTTGAGATATTGCCTAAAATCTTGAGCGGTTATGTCCACGCAGGAAGAATAATCTGCATTGGAACACACAATCTGAGAAACGTCACTGCAGTAACGCTTTTTTAGATTCAATTTTGTTGGGATAAAAAGTGATATCTTTTTTCATAACCGCAGTACTTCGAAGTGAACAGTTTCTAAAAATGCATTATACTATCCAAAGCTGCTGTACTTCTCACCAAGTAAGTTTTTATTGCCATTAATTTTTGGAGTAATTACCAAACGTATACGATCCCTTTAACTCCCTTTTGAACCAACAACAAGGCGGAGGAACCGGAAGTCACTGTAAACTATCTTGTATAGCGGTTTTTGTTGTATTTTTTAAGGCACTTAGGTTAAACCTAACCATGGTTCCCCTCAGCTTTGCTCTATGGTTAAACAAAATCCACAAGAACATTTGTGACCCGCTCTATCGTAATCAGGAATAAGTCGCTGGGGCCGTTTTACGCAATCGGTCGTTGAAGTGAACGCATAGGTGAAATTCGTGACCAAGTCGTTTTTCTGAACATTGTATTTTTAGGAAGTGTAGTTATCACAGATTATTGTCATTAATGTCTTGGATGTAAAAACGATCAATAAAGATGAAAATAAAGTGGATTTGTGTTCGCTGTCCGTATGATTTTTGTCAATTTTGTTTATTTCAAAGCTGTTTTTCTCGGAATGTCGATTCGGCAAATAAATACACACCTGTCATCTTCATCAGCCCATAACTCGTTAACCTAAGAAGATACACACTTGTGATGGGTATCATTAGAAAGCTTATGAAATTCCCTTTCTCATCATGCGTATATCTCAAAACGTCATTTTGAGACTTATTCCTGATTTCGATGGAGCGGTTCACATTTGGCGAAGACAAAATTAATGTAGACGTCAACGATAAACGGATTGGAACCACAGACCTTTTGATCCATAGCTCACCTCTCTACCAACTAGGCTATTGTTGAGTTGGTTCGTTCTTTATAGTTCTTTAATGTAGCTGAGTTGCCATTGTTCTTTCTAATGAATATACATTTACGCACAACCTAGCTAAACCCAGCGCGATATGAGACTGAGGGACTTCCCCTTAGTCCTTAGACTTTCCCCTTACATACGCTCTCTAGACTATTGTTACCTAACGCACCCCCCATAAAACCTAAAAAGAATTCCTGAGAAACCACAACATTCCGCAAGCACAAAGACCACCACAAAGGAGAGATGGGGTCCCCCTCCCCCGTATACAAAAACTAGGGGGGGGGGGGTGGTTCAAACAGCAATTTGTCTTGTCGTCTTGGTAAAAAAAGATCATATGAAGCGCGATATGTGGCAGAGAAACCCCCCCCCCCCTCTTTTGTGTTGACTATTGTGTTCCCGGAATCTCAGCAATTCCTTTTAGGTTTCAAGGGGGGGGGGGGGGGGGGGGGGTGGGTTAGGTTACAATAGTGTTGAGTGCGTATAAAGTATAGGGATAAGGGGGGGGGGGGGGGGGTACCCCTCTGCCACATATCGTGCTGGGTATAAAAAAGGTTTGTCGATACTTTGCAGACTGGGGATGTATAGTAAAGTCCATGCCAAGTCCCTGCAAGTTCATCACAAGTCCTCCAGTCCAAATTCAAATCACAAACTATTCCAAATGAGCTTTGACAAAAGCAAGCCTTTGTCATTGTTCATCCATTCACTCGTGACTAGCCTTCAAGTTATGAGAGGACTTGATTTGTGGACTCGACTTGTGAAAGGACTTGCAGTGACTCGACGTATACACCTCGGATACATCGTTTTTTTCGTTGACTTTGTTTTAATTCGGCGGGATTTCTCCTTTGTTCTATGCGCTGAAAACCGCTGCTGTGTCACAATGGCCAAACGATACTTCTAATTTCCCAATGCTAGTCAATTGGTTAATCCCGTTAATCATTTTGTTTTTGCTGTATTTTTCAGAAATGGATGGATTTAGAAGTGAGTATGTTTATAGCAAGTGCTTATTATTCTACCTATATTTCTTCAAAAAACAATTTGTAATAGCCTTAAATAGCCAGATATCTTTCTCATGACATACTTTGACGCTGTGCCAAATGGAACGCGTGTGTCGTCACACAATTCCCCCCAAATATTCCCCTATCTGTCCCAGTATACTCGCTATATTGCATGGGTATTGAAATGACAGTCAACGAGCTCTAATATTCGACCGCCAGAATCTCTGCGCGCTATTAAAAATGACAGTTCACAAACGACAGTTCATAATAATAAGAAACGTCTGCATATTATTATTAAACAAACGACAAATCATTTTGCTCAATGGGCAAACACCTTCTTTCAAGCCTAAGCCAGTAGATTTCACACACACACACAAAAGCGAACATGTTTCAATCAACAACTGCCAAACAAATTAGGCAATTAAGATGGCAGAGACCAGAAGCGGCCCGGTTCATAATAGTCGGGTTCTACCGGCCTATACATTCATTGCTACCAGCTTGCCCGGCCAGACACGGCTAAAACTCATCAAATCAAGGGAGTTTCGAGGACAACTCAATCCCCTGCAGGCTATAATAGTAGGCAGGCACCGCCGGGCAATTTACTGCGCGGTACCTTGTGTGTGTTGATGTGTGCACCGCCCAAACACCGGAGGTGTGGTTTTCTTCACGACTCGCGTGGTAATTAGGACACATTTTATTACAATAGTCCGTGTGAAAAATGCATGGCTTTCCGCGTTTATACGTCCGTGGACTGCAGTGTATAAGCGATGGTTTGTATCATCATGGAGGTAGGACACAGCGTGCTATAGCGTATTGTGGCCAGTGCCCATAAGCCTTTATACTCAATCAGCATCTGCGCCCAACATGATTTATTCACAGAGGTGTGGTATTTGCACATAACCCATCACAAATGAAGGACGACGAAGCTTTGCCATTCAGCAGCCTCGCCAAATCGAGGTTATTTCGTAGATACATTTTCCAGTCGGACACAGGACCATACTTAAAGTTTTGTGGGATTTCTTTTATTGAGAGGGGGGGGGGGGGGTAGTATGTTTAAAGGGATCGTATACGTTTAGTAATTACTCCAAAAATTAATGGCAATAAAAACTTACTTGGTAAGAAGTACAGCAGCTTTGGATAGTATAATGCATTTTTAGAAACTTGATACTTCGAAGTACTGCGGTTATGGAAAAAGATATCACTTGTTATCCCCACAAATTTGAATCTGAGAAGCGTTACTGCAGTGACGTTTCTCTGACTGTGTATTCCAATGCAGATTATTCTTTCTGCGTGGACATAACCGCTCCAGATTTTCGGCAATATCTCAAAATCGCTACCACCTTTTGAAATGAAATTTTTACAGGTTAGTTTTATGGTATATATCTATAACTATATAGGATTGAAACAAACATTGGGTTCCATTTACCAAACGTGTACGTCCCTTTAAATCGGACATAAAGTATATGTAATATTATGGAGAGGCTCATTGTAATGTTAATAGAACCAAACTGGGAAGCTAAATATGACTCGATGCATGGCATGGTACATGTACAATAAGGAAAGTTACATAATACACACTGGGACACTAACAATAGACATCAAGGACTGGACAGACTAACAGGTCAGCAAGAGGTTATAGTATGGAGCTTTTTGTAGCTCCGTGGATATAGCAAATAAACTGCCTTGTTTCAAGTTTTGCGTTCGTAGTATAGATGCTAAAGAAAAACAAATCTGGAAAACCAATCATGTTCTTGTAGTCTGGCTCCCAGACCCCATTTAATCGAGAATGAAACGGAGCAATGTATAGACGTCTGGGAATCAGTCTAGCTGGATTGTACCGCTTCACGGGTGTGTGAAATCAATTGTTTGCAATCCAAACAACGCAGAATAAATGAATATTAATCAATAGCAGCAGTATTTGAGAAAAAAGACAGTGTTTTTATACCAACCGTGCATGGTCCGCGGACCAGCATTGCAAAAAAATGAAACAAAATGCCACTTTACTTGGAAATGTCAGCCCAACAGAAGCCATGATAAATATATTTTTTTAACAGGATGATTTAGACTGTTATTCTCTTACAGTCCAGTCTAAGTATATCGTGATAATTTTGTCATTTTTTGTGTCTATTTCCTAAAGCATTTATCATATTGGATGATATTCTATAATTTAAAAGACCACTAATTCACTCATGAATCGGGGCACCCGTTGATATAACACTACAGCTTCACTTTTTGTACAAAAATTGTTTTGCGTACATCATCACTTTGACAAAATTAGTTTACGAAATTTGATGGCCAATATTTACATGTTCAAATCATTGGATCCCTGAATCTATTTATTTTACATTGATCTATTTTTCTGTCAGACCCTAAAACAAAGCAGGCATAAATTAGTGTATTGTATTAATCCATCCTTGTTTTATTTAAGTATAATTACGTTCATTAGTTGTAGTTTAGCGCACACACGTATGTGCGTAAACACCTTCCATTGTAGACCCATATTGCCCCTCTTTTGTTTGTACTTTAACGTTTTTGGAAGGTCTCCCATAGGTTTTTTACACGATGTTTCAATCGTGGACGGTCGGTTAATCGTGGACCCTTTGTTTATGCCCTAACCCAATTGTCCATAGTTAACAATTGCCGGTGTTTACATACTGACACACGCTTGTGTGTAAACACCGTCTATCATAATAGACCCCCAATTGTCCATCTTTTGTTTGTACTCGTGAAAACCTTGTGGAGACCTATTAATTTATTGAAATATACCTTGTGGAGACCTTTTGACTCCCATTGTCCCCATTGTGTTCGGGGGCCAAGTTAATAAAACATGTAGGCCTAAGCACAAACATTTGCTTAGCACAAAACAGTTTTGCTCAGTAAAAACAGGTTACCAGCCAAAACTTAATCTGCTTTTCATGTTAAGCAAAAACAGCTGAATACCAGTCACAAACAATAAACATCACCAGGAAATTTGGTTTGTAAACCTGTTTTTGCCAAGAAAGAATGTTCATGCTTAGCAAATTTGTTTTGCTTACATGTTTTATGAAATTGGCTCCTGGTCTCCACAGGGTACCGAATTTAGAAACACTGTGTGGACCTCGGAACAAAGGACGTCCACTTGGCAGGTTTATATCGAATAAAGCCGAAGATGTTGACTTGCCCACGTCCTCACACCCGTGTAAACACCTTCCATCGTGGACCCATAATTGTCCCTCTTTTGTTTGTACTCTAGCGTTTTTGAAGGCCTCACATAGGTTTTGCATCAATCGTGGGCTTTCTGTCAATCGTGGACCCTGTTGTCCTCTATCGTTCTACGTCCACTATTTAAATGCGGACCATACCAGAAATAGTGAGGTTTCCTTAAAAAAAACCCGATCTAGGCCTACTTGTAAAAACGAGATTTAACAATCATGGATGCTGAGAAAAGCATGAAAAACGACGTTTGTTTTTCAACCGGCGTCAAGCAGTGGTTCGTATGTTCGTATATTTTTTTTATACAATTCAATTTTTCGGAACAGATATCTAGCGCAATCATTTTGCTGGATGCCTACAATTAATATTTACTTTCAAATAAGTAAGATATTTGTGTAATAATTCGGTAGTAATTTCTCACGACATCTGCAAAATGGTGTATCCTACATTTAATTTCACTCCGAATAATATGCCAAAGCGATGTTTAAAATGTGCCCATTTATATCTATACGGGGGAGTCTAGACAACGGCGCGTGGTTCTGACCGCGCTGTTTTTCTGTTACACAAACACACGCAGAGAAAAAAAAATAACCTTTCTTGAAACAAAAAACCGAAATTAAACGAGAACCAAAGTGTTTGTCCTAACAATAAAGTATCTTGCGAGTTGACCCTACAGTCAGAAAATGATCGAGTCAAGCCGGGGAGAGCGATCCTCTCGCAGAGCAGAGCAAACAGCGGAGTTGCATTGGCTTGGATATGGACTATGCCGGCAGTAATCTAATTTGACCAATATTGTCTCCATGCCTTCTAAGTTAATTCGATTTGGGCAGCGTTCAGCGAGAAAGTGTTGGCAGACTTGATGCGTTACTCGGCGAAATGGGAAGAAAATCACACGGTAGGAAGCAACCCCCCCTCCCCCCAAAAAAAAATAAAGAAAAAAAAAAAGAAAAAAAAAAGGAAAAAAAAAATAATGAAAAGAAAAACCCGAAAATTGCCAAGAACGGCGCGAACGGAATTGACACTGTAACACAAACAGAATAGACGCGCGTCACGGCACAGGTATAATCTAGATTTTTCAATGAATAAATAATTAATTCAATAATGGCCCGATGATAATGCCAAAGTTATACGAACGGGACATAAACTGCTATGAAAATATGTAAACTGAAAAAGACGTGGGAACCAACACTATAACTTAGCACCCTTTGATGACTATAAGCAGTGCGAATTAAAACAAAGACAATCGAGATTGAAATAATCATTACTCGAAAAGCACATTGTTTATTAAGAAGCAGTAATCACTATCGGTTGCGTCATCCCGTACTCTTTCATTAACACCAAGTAATCGAGATTATTGTAATGGCTCACCGAACAACAATGGTTTGACTGGGTGATATTAAACATTACTTTTCTCCAGATTAGGACTCCTCTTATTTGGGCGGAGTCAGGTTGGTGTAGCGGTTCTTTTCTCGCCTTCCACCGCTGTCACCCGGGTTCGAATCCCAACCTGGGCCAATATGTGACCCAGCACGAGTAAATGAGACACTTTGAGGCAAAAATGAAAATTGAGATTTTGATTTCATTATTTAAAGCTTGTTTAGCTTTAAATGATGAAATCAAAATCAAATTTTTCATTTTTGCCTCAAAGTGTCTTATTTACTCGTGCTGGGTCACATAATGTTGATTAGGTTTTCAGTCCCTGCCTAACTCCGTGGGTTTTCCCCAGGATATTCTTCTGGGGTTTTCCTCCCACCTCTAAAAACTGTACCTTCTTCTCATTGTCTTCTCTCTACAGGTTTCTTCAGGCTTGCGAGCTACAGTGCCTAGAGCGCTTTTGAAGGATCCTTGGTTTCATTACCAAAACAAAATTATAATCATGTTTAAAAAGAAAGAAAAAACAGTAAATTTTTTTTACAAAATGGTGTATTCTACCTTTAAAGGGATCGTATACGTTTGGTAATTGGAACCCATTGTTTGTTTCAATCTATCATAGTCTGTTTATGATCTATTAAAATCTGGAGCGGTTATGTCCACGTAGGAAGAATAATCTGCATTGGAATACACAATCTGAAAAACGTCACTGCAGTAACGCTTCTCAGATTCAAACTTTTGAGGATAAAAAGTGATATCTTTTTTCATAACCGCAGTACTTCGAAGTGAAAAGTTTCTAAAAAATGCATTATACTATCCAAAGCTGCTGTACTTCTTACCAAGTATAGTTTTTATTGCCATTATCTTTTTGGAGTAACTACCAAACGTATACGATCCCTTTAATGTGATCATTGACTTTAGCATCACTCATTTTATTTGACAGTTGACAGAAAAACACAACCTCCCATAATAGCCACTGTGTGGTCCTTTATGGTCACTCGACTGTGCCCCAAACAAGGCCAAAACTACAAACGCTTACACGTGCCTGCGTGCGCCCGTCATTACTCAACATCGGATCGGGAAACACAGGCTTTGTTTTAACAGGCTTCACTTTTGCATAACAGTTTAGAGGCCCGGATTGACTAGCAGGCAGCACGGCGGTTTATGGGAAAGCGGCTGGTCTCAACTGTCATTCACGGAGTCATTAGGCTAATGGATCTTGCAAAAACAAAATCCAAGATGAAAAAAAACCCCACACACACAAAAAAACCAAGAGCACAATGTGTGAACGCTACCGGCGCACCGCAACTGCATTCGAAGCGCTGTACTCTCTACAGAACGGTTAGGCGTATAGTTTCATCGCGACGGCACCAGGCTAATCGTACTCCCATGATTAAAAAAAGGGGCAAACTGCACCCCGTTATACAACCGTGCTTTCTTAGCCCTAAGCATATGATCCTATTTAAACCCACCATGTTAAAAAAAACTATGCCTTTCAACAACAACAAAACGCCTTTACTTCCATTAGACAAAGGCGAAGATTCTTGATATGAACTCCAGAATTTGGTGGCGTATCACATGACGAAGGTTACAAATTAGACACTGTATTAACTACGTTATACGACAGCATGTTCTATTCGCCAAACCGTTAGGGTCAATGCAAGAAATCGATGTCCGTGTTTGTGTTAATTGAATTGTCCTCCTTTCACCTACGATAGCCCAGAGCTGACCCTTTTACGTCGAGACCAACGAACGGCCATCAAATCGCATGTACGTTACAGCCTGTTGGGTCTAAGCAATAAATTAAAGGTAGGATACAGTACACCATTGATAATTGCTTGAATCATCATGAATGGGTGAATTTTGGGGGTTGTATTTTATAGTAAATATCGTTTAACTGACCTGTTCGAAGTTTTACAATCATGGATGCCGACGTTTCTGTAACCAACGTCGGGTGGTTCTTATGTTGTTCTTGTGGCGATCGTTCAGTAATAAAGAAATATTTGGTTTATACAATTAAATTTTTCGGAACAATTACAGGATATCTAGCGCAATCATTTTGCTGGATGCCTGCGATCATTATTTACTTTCAAATAAGTAAGAAATGTCTTAGTTATTCGGTAGTAAATAGATTCGATATCTGCAAATGGTGTATCCTACCTTTAAGGAACTTGTAAGTATAACAACGCTGACTTCTGTTGCAGCGATGGTCATAAGTTGAATAATGGATCGTTTAAATACAAAACTAGGAAGTACAAACAAACAGCAAAAGCATTTAGTTTGAAGTAAACGCATTAAGAAAGAGCAATTGCTTGAATTCGTATGAATAACAAACTCATTTTTCTCACATCTAGAACATTTTTACCCCAATTTTTAATAAAGTAATTACCTTTGTTTCCCCCACGAATAACTCTAACCCTATTTTCCTATTAAACCCCTTTTAAGGGGGAAACGTTTGTATCCGCATTCAAATAGTGGACTTAGAACAATAGAGGACAACATGGTCCACGGTTGGCAGAGAGTCCACGATCGAAAAGCGTGTGCAAAACCTATGGGAGGCCTTCCAAAAAACGGTAAAGTACAAACAAAAGATGACCAATAGGGGGTTCGAGATGGAAGGTGTTTACACACGTGTGAGGACGTGGGCGAGTCAACACCTTCGGCTTTATTCGATATAAACCTGCTAAGTGGGAGTCCTTTGTTCCGAGGTCCACACAGTGTTTCTAAATTCGGTACCCTGTGGAGACCAGGAGCCAATTTCATAAAACATTTAAGCAAAACAAATTTGCTAAGCATAAACATTCTTTCTTGGTAAAAACAGGTTTACAAACCAAATTTCCTGGTGATGTTTATTGTTTGTGACTGGTATTCAGCTGTTTTTGCTTAACATGAAAAGCAGATTAAGTTTTGGCTGGTAACCTGTTTTTACTGAGCAAAACTGTTTTGTGCTAAGCAAATTTTATGCTTACATGTTTTATTAACTTGGCCCCCGAACACAATGGGGACAATGGGAGTCAAAAGGTCTCCACGGGGTATATTTCAATAAATTAATAGGTTTTCACGAAATAGATTTACTTAAAAACAAGGGTTAGTGTTTTGGTAAGTGGTAAGGTTTTGGGTTAAGGGTAAAATATATAGGGTACGTATTTTTTTGGTTAACATTTCAACCCAGAAAGTTAACTGTGGTTGAAAAAGGAGCATTTTTAAAGATAATTTCACTAATTGTGTACACAAGAACAAATAGATGTCTTCACAGGAATACACATTTGCGGATGTGTGGATGTTTCTAAATTCGGTACCCTGTGGAGATCTAAACACAATGGGGACAGTGGGAGTCAAAAGGTCTCCACAGGGTAATTTTTATAGATGAATAGGTCTCCACAAGAAATGTCACGAAATAGATTTTTGGATTTTACTCAAATTACTCAAATTTAGGGTTAGGATGTGGGTTAGGGTTAGTGTTTGGGTTAGGGTGTAATATAGGTGACCGGCTCTGCAAAAATGGGTATTATGGGACCATTAAAATAAAATGAGTTACATACACATCTGAATTGGTTATATCAATAGCTTTAATTTGGTGCCTGATTGAACCCTGTGGCACCTTGCATTCCGGAGATATGATGATTTCTGCAAAACCATAATGTACAAATTAACAAAAGTGGCTTAAGAGATACAGTCCTTTCAACATAACAAGAGTCACACAGAAGACGTACAGAATGGACACAGAAATGTATGTTTTTTTCATCTTTATTAATCAGTATTTTTATTTCTGTATAATTCTTATGAAATTTGTGACATTAACGAAACCAATAAACCTGTAAAAAAAATTCACTTTGAAAATAAGTTTTTCACCTGCTCCACATTGAACAGACCGATACGTGAAAAGGCATAGCGTCCCTTAATACCCTTTTTTGCAGAGCGGGTCACAGAGGGTATTGGGTCGAAATTTCAACCAAGGAAATTAATTGTGGAGCATTTTGGAAAACGTGCTCGGCTTTCTAACCATTTTGTACACGAGAACAATGAGATGTCTCTTCAAGGATACAAATTTGAGGATTGTACAATCGTAAAGGTGGGGAGGTACAGATATAGGGTAATTATTTGGGGGAATTATGCCTTTGATGATTCGAGCATGGAATTCGGCCCACAGTCAGAGTATGTCACGAGAACGATTATTTGGCTATAGGGCCATCGCAGATTTGTGCCTTTGAAAAAATATGGGTCGAATAACAAACATTTGTGACCTGCTCACACAAAATCGGAGTAAAGTTGACATTTTGATATTTTGAGATATTGGTATTTCAAGATTCCTTGAATTCTTAGCTTTAAAATAATATATAATTTATTGGGTAGGGTATTTTAATAATATCTAATATTGAGCAAAACCAGCGGTGATATTTTCACATTTTCATTAATTTTGCTACATTTTACTTCTTAGGTACGTTTAATAAAATCAAATTTAGATTTTTTCTGCTAATATTTTTCCAAAAACATACTTGGTAGTTCGAAAGAATTGTATCATGCCAACCCCCCCCCCCCCCCAAAAAAAAATAATAATAAAAAAAATAAATAAAAATGATTTCCCACTGTCAAATTGGCTATTTTCAATCATAACTCAATATAGCATAGCGCGACTTTACGCCGTTTTTCTGTGAGCAGTTATTTGTATTGGCTGCCATCCATACACAAAATATACGAATCGTCTAATTCTTTCCCTAGTAATTCACCTTTAAACAAGTTCAAGGTTTCTGTCTTCTTGTATTGTCGTATCACTTGTGAATTAACAACATTTTGGAAACATAAAAAAAAAAATACTGAATTTTTATAAAAAACCTTACTTGGATGCAAGTCAATATTAATCTCAATTATCCTGTGAAATCAAGGCACCTTGTGTGCCGTGGAATTTTGAATCAAAGTAAAATTGTGCATTAATTTCCAACGATTTCCGGCCGGCAATCATTGGAGAAAAACCCGATTAAGCCCTGTCCCAAATTTATCAAAATGTAGTCCAAATATTGGGCAATTGGTTTTACGTGAATGGTACAAGCCAATTAGTCTGGTTTCCTAACCTGGTGATTCCCTGACGTCTATATAAATTGATCTGTTTCGTCTGAAGGAAGTCAAGAAACTAGATTACAAGAACAACATGTTTTTCTTGTTATTTCCAGCATCTATAGGCCTATAAATAGATACAAAACCTTAAGCAGGTCAGCGTCACAATATTTACTATGAAATATAAAGCCCCCAATCCATTCATTTTCAAACAATACAGCAAAAGCAAATGGTGTATTCTGTCTTTAAAAGGTGGATACACCGTTGGTAATTGCTTTAATTTTCAGGAATGGGTAGATTTGGGGAGTTGTATTTTATAGTAAATATAGTGTAACTGACCTGTTCTAAGTTTTGCAATCATGGATGCCGAGAAAAGCACGAAAACGGCGTTCGTTTTCAACCGGCGTCGGGCAGTTATTCTTATGTTATCTTAAATTTTTGGCGATCGCCGTCCAGCGATCGCTTTTTTTATTTTTTTATTACATTTTTCGGAATAATTACAGGATATCTAGCGCAATCATTTTGCTGGATGCCTAGAATCATTATTTACTTTCAAACGAGCAAGATATTTGTTTAATAATTCGGTAGTAAATATTTTCGATATCTGCAAATGGTGTATCCTACCTTTAAACTAAATAGTATTGCATACATTCCAACACCGCTTAGAAGTTTCTCCAGTATTTTAAATCAATCATTCGTCGTTAATGAAGATGCTTGCATTGAACGCAGATTCTTAATCCACTCAATTGTGTCTGCAGCTTAGAAAACCGCGCTCACACAATAATGTGCACGGAATATATAGGCCAAATGGTTCGATATCATGTTGGGCTCAACACGGTATTTCGACCGATTATGCAGCCGTAATGCGATTTGGCGTACAAAAGCCAAGCACTATAAATGGCCGACCTTCTTTTGTGTATACCTTAATCAGGTCGCGATCGAAAAAAGGGGGATCAAGTCGGGTTTCTTGAACCGAAAAAAAGCCGTCCGAAGCGACACCCTGTTCGCACCGATGGTGGGAAGAAATGTACATCGTCCGCGAGTCATTTCGGACAATATTTTTTTTTTTTTTTTTGTCGGTATCTTTGACAGGGAGGCCGCACAAGCTCGTGCGGTGAGCGGGTGGCATGCGTGGTGCGGTATGGGGGGCCAGCCTCGTACGGTACCGCACACGCTACACGGGGCATCCTTTCTGCATGACTTATCTTAATCCCGCCATGCTGAGGGGTGCGGTATTGAAAAAAATAAAACGCGGCCGGCATCTGTTTGCCACTGCACTGGGCATTTTGGCCAACATTGAAACCCCTCCCTTTCTATTTTACGTTTCTGTCTCCAAATTGGGAGTACCTTTCGAGGGGAGGTGGCCATAGACTAGGAATGTCCGTTTCTGATTAAGTAACAACATTTGTTTGTTTGTTTTTTATAAATAATGCTTGTAATTTTATTTAAAATTGAAACTCGACTTCTATCAACTAATCTCTATTAACAACAGAGATATCTCTATTATTTACATTAGAGATATCTCTATTGTTAACATTAGAGATATCTCTATTAACAACAGAGATATCTCTTTTATTAACATTAGAGATATCTCTATTAACAACAGAGATATCTCTATTAACAACAGAGATATCTCTTTTATTAACATTAGAGGCATCTCTATTAACAACAGAGATATCTCTATTAACAACAGAGATACCTCTATTTACAACAGAGATATCTCTATTATTAACATTAGAGACATCTCTATTAACAACAGAGATACCTCTATTTACAACAGAGATATCTCTATTACACATGTATTAACATTAGAGACATCTCTATTAACAACAGAGATACCTCTATTTACAATAGAGATATCTCTATTATTAACATTAGAGATATCTCTATTAACAACAGAGATACCTCTATTTACAATAGAGATATCTCTATTATTAACATTAGAGATATCTCTATTAACAATATAGACATATCTCTGTTTCTAATTGAGATATTTCTATTAAACTGGAAATAGAGATGTCTCTATCCCAAATCTTCCAAAATCAATATGATTTTACACACACAGTTAGGGTTTATAAAATAATAATAGTGATATCTATATTAAAAGAAATAGAGATATCTCTCTTGATTATAAATAGAGATATCGCCAATATTGAGATTATCGGTTTCTAATAGAGATAGAGATATCTCTATTAATCTGTAAAAAAAGATATATCTATTATTATTATAGATATCTCTATTAAACTGGGAATGGAGATATCTCTATTAATAATAGTGAAATGTCTATTAATAATTGTGATATCTCTATTAACAAGAAATAGAGATATCTCTATATTAATATTAAAGACATTATATTAAACTGGGAATAGGCCTAGAGATATCTCTATTTAATAGTAATATCTCTATTTAAAAAATATATAGATATATGATAATTTTTAATCTAATGATTAGAAACAGAGATATTTCTATTAATAATATATATATCTCTGATTCTAATAGATATATCTCTACTAAACTGGAAAAAAGGAATTTCGATTTTTTTTTATTTTTTAATATTTGAGATATCTCTATTAAACTATAGGAATAGAGATATCTCTATTAATAAAAGTGATATCTCTATTACAGGGATTAAATGTTAGCTATTTACGTCCGAAACAGAGACATCTTTATTTTATAAAATTATGATCTGATACATTATCGTGAACGCTACGTCAGAAATGACAATTTGTGTGTATGAATATATATACAATTACAAAACCTGCACATTGCTAACTGGCTGGAATGACCAGAAATATACAAATCAAATAAGTTAAGAGGGCCTCTTAACTTATTTAATTTTATTGCCATTATGCTTTCGTCTTCAAAACGAAAATCGATGGTTGCTTTTCGGTAAAAACATGTCGTTTCAACCACCAGGTATAGAATTACAAAAGACCAATTACATTTTGACGGCGATAACTAAGCAACTATTAAGTCGGTTGAAATTTGTAGGCTAAGCGTATAAGAATCTAGGCGTAAGGCTACTTAACGAAATTAAACAGTGGGGTAAGCCCTGTTGTTTAAGAATTCTTTTAGACGTAATCGCTTTGGCTGGTACAATTTTGTTGTCAAAAACTTGTCAAAAATGGCGTCTGTTGTGCAATTAAAACAAAATGCTAATTTCAAACTTACTAAAACAAAAGCAAAAAAATATCAAACCACAAAAAAATTTTTAAAAATTGTAACTTGGTAAACCCTTTCCCGTTTCACCCCGATGAAATCTTCAGTTTTCAATTCTTTTTTCTGTTAAACTCTAAAAACACTCTATTAAATTGGACTTAAACTATCGAACTATAGCTCCCAGCTAAACTTATATATATATTGTCAAATATAGAATACAGTGTAATGTTTTACATTGTTCTGTTGTTTCCATACTTCTAACGGCTTCACCTTAATGTTATATACAGGGTGACCCACAACAAAACCCGGACAATCATACTATACCAATGGATGGAGAATCTTTCTAGAAGAAAAATGATATTAAGATATCTCGATTTGGTATACAGTTTTAGCCCCAGGGTTCAGACAGTCAGGAGTCATTTCGAACCGAGAAATAACTAAACCCCGCCTGCGAATTTTAACATGACACGGTTTAGCCCATTACCTAACCGAGCCCAACCTCTATAATGCATTTGCTAGGACCTCAGTTTCTGAGGTTCGACCTACTTAACTCCAATGCATTACGTAACTGTAGCTTCTCAGGACGCAATGCTTTCTTGGCATAACAATAGATGTGGTGAAGTTACTGCGATTTGGGTAAGCATTATTCTTCCAAATAGGCACTTGGGGAGACAATTTAGCATAAGTTTTTAGGTAATAAGGAGACAGTGGCACTTAGGGAGACATTTCAGTGTCTCCCTAAGTGTCTAGCTACCCTAAAAAACAATATTTGGGAGTTATTTTTGTCCTAGAACGACAGATTTTGGTCTAAATAGCATAAATATCGAAGATCTTAGTATAGAGAAAATGGTTAGGGTAAACAAGTTAGGACTGTTTTAAGTTTGTGTACATCTCTATGGGATTGTCTCCCTAAGTGCCTATTTGGAGGTATTATTATTAGTGTAATTCGTCACCGACACCACGAACTGACACCCAGTGGTCGCCGTTACAGAAATACAATTCGGAGAAATACGCTTTTAAAGGTTTGACACGAGTTTACTCAGTCAACAAATTCGTCTACTTGAGGGCTTTTGGTATCATTAAACGTAACAATTCGTTAACTGCTGAAACACAATTTTTATGTTGTGAAAATATGGTTAGTTAATTAATAATTAAATGATTAAGGTATTATTATTAGTGTAATAAATACCTGGGGTTAAACAAAAACAGGCACTAATAACCCCCAAAAATGTATTCCATTAGGTTGGTTTTGTAATGTTTATTTTCCGGTGTGAAATCTAGACAGCTTTAACTTAACGAAGTTTTAGATCTGGGATGAAGTATATTCCGATAACAAATTTTTAATGTTAAACAAACTACTTATGAAAATTTCCAAAATTGCATACATGAGACAATGCATTTTTGGAATTCTTTGAATATTTTTCCTAAAATGACAGCATGCCAGAAAGAATAATTTCACAGGGAGTTTAGAGTCATTAATATCTTATCTTATCTTATCTTATCTTTTGAACAATAATCTAGTTATACTTTTTGGAGAGTTGCAACAAGTAGGCCTATACTGCATGTTCCTTTTCGTTTTGCGAGTGAGATTTCGTTTTCAAGATGAAAAACTCTCCTTTGTTTTAATATTCTTATTGATTATACATAAAAAGACGATGCAAGTATTTAGCGTAATTACACCCTAAAAACAAATGGTTGAAAATAACCAATTGATTGGTATATATGTGTCCAACCAATATATTGGTGAATTTTAACAAAAATATTTGTTATTTTGACCATTTTCTTTTTTAAATAACCAATATCATTAGTTATTTTGATCACTATTTTGGTTAAAATTGACCAATTTCATTGGTTGGTTATTTTAACCAATCTGTTTTTGTTTGGGTGTATTGTTATTACGTTTTTTTTTAATTGCCTTCATTTTATCACGGGATGTCATAAAAAAAACTCGAGAATTTATTGTTATGGCCCAAATCATAATAGACCCAGAAACACACAGTTGCTAATTTAGAATTCTCCTTCGATCAATACAAAATAACATTAGAGATTGTTCAGTGCGTGAACTACACGTGCGTTTAGCTAAACACGTTTACAAACTGATAGCAACAACAGTTTTTTACTCGCTAAACACAGGTTTTTTTAGAGTGTATGTTAAGTTTGGAATTATGATCTTTAAGAAACTATTTATGTCAATTGGACGACCCCAAAAAGGTGCTAGTTGTCAAATCACACCATTACTTGAAAACGCCGGCCCACCGCGGGCTAAGTGCAACGGCTAGCCACGTGTTCGTCCGATAAGGAGAAGAAAGAGATATTTTTGTTCTGGTCGTTTCAAAATGAAGGGGGAGTTACTGGGTGACATCAAAGTGTGAAAATAAAACCTGGATCATCGTAAAATTTTAATACCTTTGAAGACAGTGATGTTCAGATGATTCATATTTTTATTTTGCGGTATTTCTCTCTTTTGTTGTTGTTGAAATATTACAAAAACTTAAGGTTCGCTGAATTATAGTGTGCGTGGTGGGATTGTGTCGTTGATGATGCGAGCATAGAATTAGGCACACAGTCAGAGTATGTCGTGAGAAAGATATTTGGCTATAACTAAAATAAGGCCATTGCAGAGTTGTTCTTTGAAGACAATATAGGTAGAATAACATTAAAATGATTAAGCAATAAGAATAAGCAATGGCAGCCATTTTGAAAAATAAAACAAATAGGTTTTGCTACCTATATTTCTTCAAAGGACAAATTCGCGATGGCCTTATAGCCAAAATATTTTACTCGTGACATATTATCTTGACTTTGCGCCAAATTCCATGTATGCTTGTATCATCAAAGGCCCACTTTCCTCAAATATTTCCCTATTTGCCCCACTAAATATCATTAATACACGGCATCCACGCATCCAAGTGGGTAAATGCCGTCAATAGGGGACGGGGCATTGTCCGACCGTCTTCCCTCTTTTGTTTGTACTCTAACGTTTTCGGATGATCGCCATAGGATTTGCACACGAGTCTGAATCGGGGACCTTTGCGGAATAGGGGACCCCATTGTTCCCTTTGTCATACGTCCCCTATTTCAATCAAAAACAAACGCACGGAGATTGTAAATGTTATAAAGACATTTGTGTTTACATTACGCGAATAAGCACATGCATTTGTTTAACTTTAACAAATGTTCCAAAGTTAAATAGTTAGGCCTTCTTCTAAAATGTATTATTTATTAATTAAATTATTAATAATAATTATGTGGTTTATCTGTGTATTAATAATATATGATAAGAAATTAACCACGTACACTGTTAAAACGATCCCGAACAATAACGATCAAAAGTCGTGCAGCGAGGTGCCACCCTTTTACATTTTGTTTGTTTGTTTACGGTCGGACTGCAGTTGTATTTACTGGTAAACCGTAATGTTTACGGTAAACAGTCTGTAAATTGGCAACATTTTCACCGTAAATTATGGGGTGGAAGATGGCAATTTTCACGCGGTCCACCCTGTTTCTACTAATGTCATCAAACCGATGTATGCAGAGATCATATACGTTTGGTAATTACTCAAAAAATGAATGGCAATACAAACTTACTTGGTAAGAAGTACAGCAGCTTTGGATAGTATAATGCATTTTTAGAAACTTTTCACTTCAAAGTACTGCGGTTATGGAAAAAGATATCACTTTTTATCCCCAAAAATTTGATTCTGAGAAGCGTTACTGCAATGACGTTTCTCAGATTGTGTATTCCAATGCAGATTATTCTTCCTGCGTGAACATAACCGCTACACATTTTTGGCAATATCTCAAAGTTGCTACCACCTTTTGAAATAAAATGTGTACAGGTTAGTTTTATGGTATATATCTATAACTAGATAGAACTGAAACAAACAGTGGGTTCCAATTACCAAACGTATACGATTCCTTTAAAATAATGACCTAAGTCATATTTTCAAGTTTTGAGAAAAACAGAGAAAACCAAACATATAATAAATTATATTTGTTGCTCATTTTAAACAAAAAGTGTTTGGGGATAAAATGGCCTAAGTCACACGCTTGACTTAGGCCATTCCTATACTAACTGGGTACAAGCAGCATGAATATGTTAAATTCAGAACATATGCCATATAACAAAGGTGGATAGCCTCATTTAACAGAGATGACTTGGTCCAAAATATAATTTTCTTCAAAAATGTGACTTAGGCCATTATTTTTAGAAGGTGACGATATTTATTTCACGTTGGTAAAATTACACCAACATTCAGAAGCAACGAACTCACTTGCGTATAATACCTGCAAGTTATCAAATACAGGAATACAATTAAAAGCTTCGAAACTTCTCCCTGTAAGACAAAAACCACAAGATAAAACAACTGTCGTATTATTAGTAATCACTGTAGTTTCTTGTTTGCCAGAATAAAAATACAATCATGGAAATTGTCTCTAGCCAAACCACTTGCTATTTCATAGACTTTTACCATTGTTGTAGGTCTACACCATAGAGCTGTATTAAACTATACTAGAGCGCTGGCTCGATGTACACGTGCAAAGTGATGCATGCTGGGCGCATTCATGTTTGTGCACAAACCCATGGAAACCTCAGCATTCTGTACGGCTTTTGTACGGCTATTTGCATATGCGTTTGTATTCCATACAGTGCGTTACCGAACCGATACGCCTAAAACCGAAACGCAATGAAATGCGCGTATCTGCTGCAGATGATTTAGCTGTGTCTTTTGTTGTTGTAACTGGCATGACGCGCGCATGCGTAAGTTGTTTGCGTCTGTTCTAGTTGTACGCGCGTTGCATTTAGAGTATACACCTTCAAAATTCGATCCATCTATTTTTATTATGTTCTATACAAGCACGCACATGAATTGAAAATGTCTGCGCGCGGGATGGATTCAAAGTATCTCCGCGCGTAAGAATGAAGAGTTAGCGCTCTAGTAATTTAATATAGCTCTTTGGCCTACACCGAATCAGGTTAATTGTGCTATACACGTAACAAACAGACCCGAATGATTGTGTTTCGTATAAATGGATTAGCGACAACAAAGAATAATGTACGAACCATATGCAAACAGAAAAGGAAAAAAAAAGGGGGGGGGGTGTTAAATTTAAATGTATTGCGTGACGCGCAACATGTGACATGCGTCCCGATTGTCGACCCTGTGCCAAAAAAAATATTTAAATACTTGAAAATAAGAGAAAACTGCATTCTGACGGGAATGACTTAAATATACAAAACAATTAAGACGGCCTGATATTTTGATCTTAACAAGATCTTCTTCAGAGGCAAACATGTTAAACACAGTGTTACGACAAAAAAACCATCAAAACAGTTGGTTTAGTTAAAATACTGTCTTACGGTGAATAAATTGGTTCCTATTTTGTTGTATCATACAAGGTAGATTATTCCTATTAACCAGCTGAGATACCGTATAAAATGAGCCATTTGCCGGAATTCTTACCCAATAAAGACGCAAGTAGATATAATAACTGGGTTTACTTGCGGAAGTTGACGATGAAATAGTGACGGTTAACAATATGCTCCGTGTTGCCGTGCGATTCGCGACGATGTGCGCGTACCAAGTGACTAAATTTGACATACTGAATCCAGTATTAAGGTTATAGCATATTGAATATCTGATGCGTTTTAGCGTGTTATCCAATGCCTGGGCCCGTTTGCTAGATCAGCACCATCTCCTTAATTGGCAAAGCGGCTCGCAATTTATTAAAGTGGCCTTCCATGCAGCTAACGTCGTGTGCCGGGTGCGCCAAAAAAACTAATTTGCTCCAAACAAATAACCAATAGATAAATGATGAAAGGGCATGATGAAAAATTCAAGAGGGTTGACGGAGGAGGTAGCACGAATATAGAGTCGTGTGATTGCGCCCACCTTGTTTGAGAAGGCTGTACAGCATCTCCTGCGTGCTGAGGCTGGCCATCGCTCGATCTCGCCAAACTAGATTTCCTTTTCGACGATTCGTAGACGGTTGTGTATCCGGGGATGAACTGGCGACTGTTGTGGCGAAGTTTAGGCGGCTTCCTCCATCACACGGACGGGAGAAAACGCCTCGCACACACGGATAACGCTGATTTATCGGCGGCCACGATGATTGAGATAACACGCGCATCTCTCTGGTCATTACTATGCATAAGCTAGCCTCTCGATTATGAACCGGATTGAAGCTATTGGCTCGTCTTCAGCCACACCGCGTGTTGCGTCTAACCGTGCTACGATCCGATGGTGACTTGTCGATCTCCGAACCATTCAGCTCGCTATCTCGGCTAGTTGTGCGGAATAAAAACCGCCGATTTGTCTTTCCTTTTTTTGTTAGTCTCTTTGCTCGTTACGCCGCTCAACACTTAGGTGATGCGAAAATTCTAGGGTTTCTAAGTAATGCAATAAAATTGGGCCTTTTTTTTCCGGACTCGGGAATTTTGGGTAATGCACCTGATTCAATTACAGAGGCGAGAGTCGGAAACGGCCGAGATGCCCGATCGATCTTAGACCCTTGCGCTCTCTTAGCGTTTGGTTCACGGAACGTCGAAAGTCAACCATGCGAAATCTAACGAGAAAAAACACAGGGGGAAACACTGTCAATACTTTGTGTGCACAACTGAGAAAATATTGTAAATAATTGTAATACTCAACATGATTCGTGTTACAAACTTTACCACTAAGTTCGCATCAGTAAGCATTATGATTTATTTCCTGTGTTTATCCTTTCGTTTTTGTATAGTTTACAGTGGGTTAAAATGCTACTTCGAGTAAGTCCGTAAAACCTGAGCCATCGCTAGAAATGTGTTCACCGGTGAACTACGGTAAACCGTCGCCTCCCCAACTTGAACGTCATGCGGCGGCATCCCCAGTCCGAGCAGCACGGCGCCAGGGGAAATCAGTCAAAGTGCCCGTCCCTCGCCCGTTGCATTCAGCTGGTAAGCCCATACAAAACAGCAACAAAAACGTCATTATCTTGTGAAAGAATGCACTGCCATTAGTCTGCCATTTTTTACCTGTTATATAGTTCATACTCCGGACGAATATTTGTCTGGACCAAAAAAGGCAACAAATGCTAATCACGAATCTCCGCCAAAGATCCTTTTGTGTTCATGCCTATTGTCAGCTTCATCGTTCGACGTATATACACTCGCTTATTTGTATTCCATGCTCAATTTGGTTTCAGCAATTCAGTTGTTTTTTTCTCTGATTATTTAAGCCGTGTATACCGGAGACGTATTTTGTCCTGCACATAATAAAGAGGCGGAGTCTATTTCCTTGTTTATTTATCACGGATTTCAAATGGGAATGCAGTCAAAATACTAAATTTAAATAATTTAAAGGGATACTCTGTCCTGGAATAGCCCAATTGGGCTACAGAACGCGATTTGAACAAAATGGTGCCCATCGGAAAGATCTTTTAAAAGTAGGATATAAACATTCACACGACTTAAAAAACGGGGCGTTTTGTGTTATTCTTGTGAAAAACGGGTTACTGGGGTCAGAAAAGTGACCTCTGAAACTCGAGCTGTTTTGGGTGTAGTCTGGTTCCAGCCGGAAGGTGTTTGCCTTTTGCGGACGTGTAAGAAACCACATTTGTAACCTGCTCTCACAAAAACGGCGTAAAGTCGCGCTATGCTATACTGAGTTATGATTGGAAATAGCCGATTTGACAGTAGGGAATCGTTTTGGGGGATTTGGCATGATACAATTCCCACATAATTATGTTTTCTTTCGAACTACCAAGTATTTGTTTAAGAAAGATTAGAAGAAACAAATCTAAATTTGATTTGACTGAGCGTACCCAAGAACCAAAATGTAGCAGAATTAATGAAAATATGAAAAAATCACTGCTGGTTTTGCTCAATATTAGATATTTTTTAAATACCCTACCCAATAAATTATATATATTATTTTAAAGCTAAAATGTCACGGAATCTGGAAATACCAATATCTCAAAATATCAAAATGTCAACAGGTCACATTAATTGTGCATTGGTGCCGTGTGCAATTTATGGGAAACACCCAACATGTATCATACATCGAATGAAAACGACAGGAAAAACGTATGCGTATACGCATCGTGTTCGATGTAAACAACCATGTTGTTGTTTTCGTCTTTTCTCGTGAACTGTGAGACATTTAGGTTGGTTTTTCATTCAATCATATTTTTGAAATAGGATAAGTAAACAATCCAAAACATATAATTTTCGGGGATTTCAAGACATAGAAATTCTTTAAGTAAATACACGTAAATACATGTATTGCTGGAAAGATAGAATGACTTAAAGGAAGTATACATCATTTTTCTTGGTTGTGATTTTCACAAATTGATGGATTTGGAGGGGGGGGGGTATTCTTTTACACTGACTTGTTAGAAGATTTGTGTTCGTAGATGCTCGAAAGAAACAACAAAACAATTGTATCCCGTAGTCTGGTTCCCTGGCCCAGTTATACACCATTGGTAATTGCTTGAATTATCATAAATGGGCAGATTTGGGGGTTGTATTTCATAGTAAATATCGTTTAACTGACCTGTCCGAAGTTTTACAATCATGGATGCCGAGAAAAGCACGAAAAACAGCGTTTTTTTTCAACCGGCGTTGGGCAGTTATTCTTATGTTATCTTCTTCTTTTTTCGCGATTGCCGTCCGGCAATCGTGAATTTGTTTTTATAAAATTATATTTTTCTGTATAACATTATATTTTTCGGAATAATAACAGGATATCTAGCGCAATCATTTTGCTGGATGCCTAGAATCATTATTTACTTTCAAGTGAGTCAGATATTTCTTAATAATTGGGTAGTAAATATTGTCGATATCTGCAAATGGTGTATACTACCTTTAGGATGAAACGCAGCATAGCAATGTATATATAAACGTCGAGGAATTGTAGGGTCAGGGAACCAGTCTAGCTGGCTTGTACCCGTTCTTATCGATTGCTAACAAATTAGCGGGTTAACTAAATATGGTAAATTGGGGGTAGTATTTGAAAGAAGCCAGTTTTTTTCAACGCTGGTCGGCCGACCAGCGTTGGAACCTGATATAAAATACAGCTTTTCTTAAAAATGACAGCACTAAGTGCCATATATTTACAGAATGCTTTAGACTGCCATTCACCAATAGTCCAGTAAGGTATTTCATAATAATTTGGTAGTTTTTTTTTGTTTTTTTTTGCAAATAGTGTATACTACTTTTAAAGGGACTGCGAAGATTTTTCCTCATATTATGAACACATTTTGTGCAACTTTTTTTCTCGGTACAGAAATACCTATTTTAAACCAAAACAATAACAAAGTTTTGCTTCGATAATACATGGTTTCTGAAATGGATTGTGACTAGTCTAAAAAGAAATTGTATGTAAAAGAAATGACTTTGGGATTTCTGATGCTACTGTAAGACACTGCACAAATAAGTTTGATAAATAATATACAAATGTTTTGGCAACTATAGCGCTGTTAGATGCAAACTTGTTAAGTATTTTCTTAATTAGGGTACTTTCCCATTTTTGCAAACCAACAAAAATATGTATGGACACTGTTGTTTTAGACATCCCTTTTTTGATAATTTTAATTACAAAAATGCACTTATTTTAAATACACAAATCTTAAACCCAAACTCATTAAAAATATGGGTGAGACAGATTTGCCCATTGACTTACAACGAATCACTAAAGACACAAATATACGACATAAAATATCCACAATTTAAAGCAGCTTTTCGTGCAGAAAAAGCCGTAACATTAAGGCTTATGCCTTGAATAACATTACAGCTTTGCTTAGGAATATGGAAATGTGCTTTTTGTTCATTTATTTTTTATTTACAACCATCTTTAATGAGGGTAGCCCATCCAGCAGAAGCTGATAATTTGTGGCCCTCAGTACATAAAAATACATCAAAACAATTCAAGGGATCGTATACGTTTGGTAATTACTCCAACAATTAATGGCAATAAAAACTTACTTGGTAAGAAGTACAGCAGCTTTGGATAGTATAATGCATTTTAAGAAACTTTTCACTTCAAAGTACTGCGGTTATGGAAAAAGATATCACTTGTTATCCCCAAACATTTGAATCTGAGAAGCGTTATTGCAGTGACGTTTCTCAGACTGTGTATTCCAATGCAGATTATTCTTCCTGCGTGGACATAACCGCTCCAGATTTTCGGCAATATCTCAAAATCGCTACCACCTTCTGAAATGAAATTTGTACAAGCTATTTTTATGGCATATATCTATAACTACATAGGATTGAAACAAACAGTGGGTTCCAATTACAAAACGTATACGATCCCTTTATATGATCACAAAGGTGGACTGTCATGCCTTGAATTAACATTACACATGGGCCCGTTAAAAGTAATATATGATACGACCGCGTGAAATGAAGATACGTGTAAAATGACTGTTTTTGTTTATTTATTTGTTATTTCATAATTAAAATAAAAAACACATTTTTTGCTGGCAATGATGGCAAGTCGTGAGTACACGGCGCATCTAAAGACAGCTTTAGACCGAACGCTGCATGGCTGTTAAGGTCGAATGGTAACTGTTGTGACAGCTTAAGTGTGCGTAGCGTCAGGTGGGTTGCGAGGCGCACGCAATACGCAGGCGTGCATGCAACAGCTTTGTAATGGCGCACACAAAAAAAACCCTCCTCTCTCCTCCTTCTCCCGTAAGCTATTAAGTGTAATGTCTTGACTTTGACAACAACAAAATACGAGTGCTCCACAGTTGATTTTACCCTTAACCCACAATGAGGCTGCGTTCAGGTTTGTTCGGATTGTCGAGTGCTATTGCAAATAACATCGATTGCGCGACGAGGGTTTACTGTGAAGTTGAAGCACTCAAAATCATTTTGCCAATAGTTTAAGTATTGGCATACAAAACTGAGCTCATCACATTTTTTTTGGGCGATCGTTGTGATCTAGTGAGGTTATTGTCTTTTGAAACGGGTATATACTGTGAATTTTTTACAATCTACTGCAATCGTTTCAGGAAAACTGTATTAAAAGGCCCTTGTGGTTATGGAAGTCTTCTTTTCCACCTGCGGATATGTTAATAAATTTATAAATATTGAACATTAATAAATATTGAAAGGAGAAATATAAAGGAATACTAAATGCAAAACTAAATAAGAACCTAGTGGAATTAAGCCTGTAAAGTAGACTTTTGGGAAGTTGTCCCAGGTTAAACCAACCGTTTGTGTTTTATGTATTTTATCTGTCATATTGTTGTTGAGTCGATTTTAACCTGAATAAATCCAATGAAATCCAATGAAATCCAATGAAATCCAATGAAATCCAATGAAATCCAATGAAATCAACTGAAATCAAATGAAAACAAATGAAATCAAATGAAATCAAATGAAATCAAATGAAATCAAATGAAATCAAATGAAATCCAATGAAATCCAATGAAATCCAATGAAATCAAATGAAATCCAATGAAATCCAATGTAATCCAATGAAATTAAATGAAATCGAATCGAATCGAATCGAATCGAATCGAATCGAATCAAATTAAATCAAATCAAATCAAATCAAATCAAATCAAATCAAATCAAATCAAATCAAATCAAATCAAATCAAATCAAATCAAATCAAATCAAATCAAGTCAAATCAAATCAAATCAAATCAAATCAAATCAAGTCAAATCAAATCAAATCAAATCAAATCAAATCAAATCAAATTAAATCAAGTCAAATCAAATTAAATCAAATCAAATCAAATCAAATCAAATCAAATCAAATCGAATCAAATCAAATCAAATCAAATCAAATCAAATCAAATCAAATCAATACATGTACATTTTGTTTTCAAGGAACCATTTAGTAACGTGTACTTTATAATAAATAAAATTACCTTTTATATATAATTAAATTGTTTACTGTTAGTTTTTAACTTGCGTTGATTTTGTTTAATGTTGAGGACAATTTTGGTTGTTGTTCCTGGTTTTAATTGTTAGATTTGACAGCATTATGCGTACATTAATATTTTACAAGTTGTTTAAGCACAGAACACAATGAGTGTAATTATTATTTGACGAATGAATTTTTAATCTTGAATCTTGAATAGGCTTATTGTCGAAGGCTATTATAAAACCGCATTATTATAGTCTGCAATAAACCAGTCAGGCGAATCGGTGTACAAAATAATACAATTGTTCACTTGGTGATAACAGCACGAAATTCAGCACACAGTCACATATGAAGCCCGATATGTGGCAGAGAAAACCCCCCCTCTTTTGTGTTGACCATTGTGTTCCCGGAATCTCAGGAATTCCTTTTAGGTTTCAAGGGGGTTGGGTTAGGTTACAATAGTGTTGAGTGCGTATAAAGTATAGGGATAAGAGGGGGGTACCCCTCTGCCACATATCGTGCTGGGTATACTAATATAGGTACATGTGTACAATAACAAGCAACGACAGCTATTTAAAACATTTTGAAAATTACTGGTTATTCTACTTTTGTGCGATGGCCTTAAGTTATAGCCAATCATCGTTCTCGTGACATACTACGATTGTGTGCCGAATTCCATGGTTTTTTTTCACATTTGATTGAAAAAAATTCACCAATCTGCCTAACTTAACATACAATGCCATGTTTTTAATGATGGCCGTGCGCACATGGTTTTCCTTGCTACAAAATAAAAACCGCACGTATTTTACCTCTTTTTTTTCCATCCAGATTAAGATCTGTACATTTTATCGTGTGATTTTGTGTGATGCGGCGTTAATATGGTAGGCAATAATGTCAACCTCTTCTCTCTGACAACAAAGACGCGCTAGTTGACACGCCATCTCCCGCAACATTTTTTTTGCGGTTCCGTATAATGTATTGTTTGTAAGGCACTGTGCAATCGAATCGCATCGGAGGCCGAGTCGCAGGCAAGGTTGCGAGGCCGGCTAGGCTGGTCAGATGGGAGGTCTGCCTAGCGTACAGCAGCAGAGCCGGGCGCGCCTCGCACTGACTCAGACGCATTAAGTTGATTAGTTTCTCCCCCAAATCGGTCGTGCTCCTAGCCTCGCTCTGTGATTACACTCACCCGAAAAAATGTCATTATTGTGATTAGAAACGAAACCGGCTTCTTCTTAATTTAAGCGAGAGTATAATGCGGTATTAGGATTTCCTAACGGGGGAGCTCAGGTGGGGCTGGATCGGGTATAATCTCTTAGCAGGACGGTCAAAAAAGACCACGCGGTACTTCCTTTTTTATATATATATTTTTTAATCAAGCTGGCACGGGTAATTTTCTGACTCGGTTTTGGTATGCTACCGATCTGTCGAGTTTTATATACGTGCACCGATCTTTGGCCTAAGGTTTACGGCGCGTTTACGGTCAAGATCGTCGTGAAACTCACTCAGAAACAAAACACCACTTTAAGTAATTAACGTGAAGTGCTTCGTATACGTGTTAGTTGTAGCCCCTACACAAAGACTTCATCTGCATATTGCAAGTGAGGTATACACTTGGTACTGTGCAATTGAAGCCCGCGTGAAAAACTTGACAAATAATTAACTGAATTAGACTACTTTGCCTCTGACGTCACATCTGAGGGCAGATGGGCAAATTTCATAAGCCATGTAAGCACACAAAAAATGCTTAGCAAACATTTTTTCTTAGCACAAAAATGTGCTTAGCACAACAATTTGTATAGCACAAACATTTGCTTAGCACAGAAGTTTGCTTTAAAAAAGCACAACAATTTGCTCAGCACAAACATTAAGTCTTGCTCAGTAAAAAAACAGGTTACCAGCCAAAACTCCATGTGCTTTACATGCTAAGTTAAAAACAACCAGTTGAATACCAGTCACAAACAATAAACATATCATTTGAAAATGTTGGATTGTAAACCTTTTTATGCCAAGGAATAATTGTCATGCTAAGCAAACAAATCTGGGCTTACATGTTTTATAAAAGGTTTCTTTATAGCTTTCAGATACGCATGACTGCACCCAGTGTACTACCATTGTCACCTCAGTGAGGGCGTCCTGTGCACGGGGTCATGTGTCGGTGAACTAGCCCCTCACACTGAAACAAGATTTGATCTATTCACAGTGTAAACAGGGTCGGAATGGATAACTTTAAACCCTCGCCATGACGTCACCCTATTGTTAAAAATGTGGATTCGTACTTCTATAGATAAATAGGTCTCCACAAGAAATTTCACGAAATAGATTTTTGGATTTTACTCAAATTACTCAAAACTTAGGGTTAGGATGTGGGTTAGGGTTAGTGTTTGGGTTAGGGTATAATATAGAGTATACTGGGTCGAAATTTCCACCCAGGAAATTAATTGTGGTTGAAAAAGGAGCATTTTGAAAAAAAAGTGCTCGACTTTCTAACCATTTCATACACGAGAACAAAAAAAAGATGTTTTCACAATGATACACATTTGAGGATCTGTGTCCTAGGCCGGGCTCGAACCCTCAACCTGCACAACTACCCGCAGAACACGAAATCAATGCTCCATAAACTTGGCAACAGCACTTCACAATGCAGATAACAATTTCACACTTATAGTTAACTGGAGAAAAATAATACACTAGCATTTCCATGTATTTAAGTCTAACTTCTTATTGGAAATGTACGGAAGCCTGATCGTGCCAGGTTTTAACAGTGTAACAATATTTGTAATGCGAAATAACGCTATAGTTTTGAGTTAGTTCGCAAAACTATTGCGTTATTTATTTCGCATTTTTTTGTGTACACTTTTAAAACCTGGCACGATCGGGCTGGAGTAACTATAGAATGCAGGGCCCCTCAACTACTCTCGGCTTTATTTACCCTAGGACATAGAATGGAATGGCCCTGTGTTATATAGTTGTACCCCAATACCAATTTAATACAGGGCCTCTCCATTCTATGTCCTAGGGTATACACGCAACATCGAAGCATAAAACACACATAAGAAGGACCCAAATAGCAAAATAACGGTTTATAGCAATTCACTCAATCCAATTCAGAGACACGTTATCGGCCAAGATTCACTTGCGTTCACAATGATGCGTTTTACGGTCGATTTTTTTGTACAAACGTTTCCTCCGTCACGTCTGGACAAAACAAAATTATAGAATACTCTCTTTGCAATGCGTGGATGTGTCTATTGACGAACAGTGCAAGTACGAAGTGTAGTTAGTTAGTTATTGTTCTGGTGGTAACGATGTTGATCGAGCGAATTATAAAGCACCAGCCACGTTATCATGGCAATAATTGAGTTGTCTGTGGCAATAATGGCCGATATTAATGAGTTGGTGTAGTCTCCTATACAAAGCGTCATCAACGCGCGATCATCAATCAAGCCTGATGCCATTTATAGTCCAGTGGGTTTCTTCCACGCCCCTTGTTAAATACTGTCCTTGCCCGAGCATGATACGAGGCTAGCCGGCTTATTATGCGATTTACCGCGGTCTGTGCGTAATGGCATCGTTAAGCCACTGGGATGAAGCGTTTAATCTTCGTATCTTCAGTTTTTATTCATTTTATCATTTTAAATCCAGAGTTGGACCATGGGAGGATCGCTAAAAATGTTCCAAATCGTGTTAAAAAACATCGTTAAAAAAAAATTATGTAAAAAAAAAATAAAAAAAAAATTATGTTGCTTGTTAAAAGTCGAGCATTTTATTTGTGTTTATTTAAAAAGAAAATGACAAACTACATTTTAGGGAAAAGGTACAACGTGTCTACTCTGGTTCCCAGACCAAATAAATCTGACTATTCCTGATGAATTATCAGGTCCGGTAGGCGATTTTTTTTCTCGTACCACTAACGCGTCAGATCGGCCGTTTCATTGGATTGGGGCGACTTGAATAGAGACCAAAGCGCGCGCTTCAATTCGAATCGATTTTGATACGCGCGGAACGTATGAAGACCAACGACGTTGACAGCCATAATTCACCAAAATTAATAGATACATTTAATTGTATACAGTCCCTAGTTTTTTGTATAGGCCTACACGACTTTCATACCTTTTTCTATTATAATCTCATCTAGATAGGGTCTTATAGAAAAAGGCATAAAAGTCTCTGACCAAGTCGTTCTGCGAAATAAAATTAGCCGATCTGACGCGTTAGTGGTACGGGGAAAAAATCGCGTCCGGTAGCCGCCAATGTCACGTGACCAAAACTGGAGTAATTCCTCCAGTTTCCGAAAATGTCAACATTTATCCCGAACACGTTCTATTGGCGGTCGGGTATTATCGTTAACGTTCGGGGTGTTCGAGTGTTTCCGGGTGTTAAGTGGTTGTAAGGTAAACAACGTTAACAAAAATGATTTTAATCATCCAGATTCTCTTTTCTGGTATGCATACAATAAAACTGGTTTCCTCTATATACATCCAAATGGAGGGATCGGGAACCATTGCGCAGCTTAATTTTGTTTTGGTAAAGCTAAAAATGTCTAGAGCTTACATGCAAGGGCCAATTTCATAAAACATGTAAGCACAACAATTTGCTTAGCACAAAAATAGTTTTGCTCAGTAAAAACAGGTTACTAGCCGAACTCCATGTGCTTTTCATGCTAAGCGAAAAACAGCTAAATATCAGTCACAAACGATAAACATCACCTGAATATTTGATTTTTAACCTTAGTTGTTGTTTTTTTCAAAGGAAGAATGTTCATGCTAAGCAAATTTCTTTGCTTGCATGTTTTATGAAATTGGCCCATCAGTGGTATCATAGTAACAATTTTTTAATTCGCGCGTGCGCAGTTGAAAAGTGCGGCTGAAACGTACGCGACCAGAAGGAATAATTTCATAGGGAGTTTAGAGTATCAAATAGCATTAGTCCGTGGCTATATTGGAGTGTCACCCCCCCCCCCCCCCCCCCTTTCCACCCCAACCCCCACCCCTCCACCCAAACCCCCACCCCACCCCAACTCCAACTCCAACCCCCACTCCCTCCCCTGTCCCTCACTCCAGCTAAGTTTTCGATTTTGGTTCAAACTGCCAATTAACTGACAACGGAAAAACCACGTGGTCAAGTGCTAACTAACACAGAAGGCCTTATTATATAGAAATTCGTGTGGTCTTTATTCAGTCGTTTCCTGTTCTGGTGATCAGTGTTAGGGCGTATAAGAATCCCGAATAGTTTCTAATAACGCCTCACGCTGAGTCCATGCTTTTTCCAAAAACCTGGTCGAAATTCGGAGTATGATGTATGAGAAAATTCTGGTGATCGCATTGAACCGAGTTCGCTTATTACTTTGACGGCCGATATCAAAGCCAATATACGCGGTGCGGCCGCGTGGCCGGCGTTACGCATACCTCCGGCGCCATTTTCACAACTCGAAGAAGATTTTCTTTCTAAAAATAAATAAAAAAAGACTAGCTGCCCCGTGACTGGGGTTACGTACGGGTCAATGTTGATTAACTTACGGGCAGGTAGTCAAGTATTCAGAAGCGATTTTTCGGTTGGTCTTGTGGCGAAAGTAGTCCTCGGCGGTTTTGATCCAATTTGATGGCTTTATGGATTATCACCACTAATCTTCATTGTTCAAACTTGCGCTGTGTACGGTGCGGTCTATATCTCGGCAGATGTGCTTCGACACCCCGTTATCTCATAAATACTTCAGGCTCCATCGACTGACAAACTCCCGTCGTATATTGAGCTTGCTCTTTTGATGTAACAAAAAAAAACAGAGTGAAAAACTCAATCTCAAAAAAAAATAAACCCTACAAACCACTCAAAAAGAGTGAATCGCGTATAAAAACCACTCCAAAAAGAAGGAAAAATGTCCACTCTTTCGACGAGCTACAAACAGGGACCACTCATTAAAGACTTGGCCCTTGCTATGCCTCCTCGAACGAGTGGACACGTCACTGTTTTGGAGTGTTTTTTTACTCTTTTTGAGAGGTTTTTATAAGGGATTCACTTTGGGGGGGGGGGGGGGGGGGGGGGGGGGGGTGGGGGGTAACTCGTTAACTCGAAACATACGTTCAAGTTGTCAATACCCAAGTCACTAACCCTGGTAACTTTCCCCACAGGACCCATGATAACCTCCCCAGGGAAGAGCGCCTTGCACTTGCTGCTTTGCGTTCTCGTACTGACATCATCATCAAGCCAGCTGATAAAGGCTCAGCCGTGGTCATCATGGATCGTCAGCAGTACATCGACGAGGCCCACCGTCAGTTGGACAACCGTACTAACTATATCTGCCTTGACTCTGATCCCACAGGTACATTCTCTCGAGAGATACAGCATTTGCTTGATGACATGCGATCACGTGACCAACTGTCAAAGAAAGCTCACAAATTTCTTTCACCCACTGACTGTAGAACTGCCAGGTTTTATCTTCTCCCCAAGATTCACAAGACGTACTGGTAACCCTGGTAGGCCTATCGTCTCGGGTAATGGCTCACCCACGGAACACATCTCCCTGTTTATTGACAGTTTTCTTAAACCCCTTGTCCATAGGATTCCATCATACATCCATGACACCCCGGACTTCCTGCGCAAGCTCGAAGGAATCAAGGACCAGATTCCCAGAACGGCCATCATTGGGACCTTTGAC